>WJFB01000209.1:0-14592 GCA_009870185.1 Pygmarrhopalites habei | reverse complement strand
AAGTACATATGACTAGAATTTGCAGCACTCCGTTAAATTAGTATACTGAATTTGTCAAGGCTAGCTGGGTTGTGTGTCAGTGACCAATGAAGTGTTTTCTCTCCATTTCTCGTGTCAAGTATTTTTCGATGATGAAGACAAAAAAATGACGAGGACGGGCTACGGGCAAAAATGGCAGCAACATAGTATAATGCATCTACTGGGAAGATTGTCGCGATCATCAATGGTATTATTTTTCGTGTAAATTATTTGTGTAGGTCAAAAGAGGGTTCGAATCGTTGTCTTCTGCTGGATATTTTGGGCTTACCCGAATCACCGAGTGCGACTCTATCAGGTAGGGGTCAACCGGTCCAATTGTTCAAGGGTCACTATTTCAGTACAAAACTGTAATATAAGTCTTGTACAATAACTAAAGGAGTATCGTGCAGTATGTAAAATTTAATTACAGACAACAAGAGAGCCAATTTTTTTAGAAAAAAATCGCTCTCAACCTCCATCCATCGTAAAAAGAGTTTTAATACTTGATGAGGTGGAATGCTGGTTGTGTAGTTACCACAAACATACTTTTATCTTGCACCGCAATTAATTATAACAACAGAGCGAAGGAGATAGAAAAGGAAAGAAACGTGTCTGGTGGATTTTTTTGCAAAAAACTAAAATGCTAATTGATTTTTATGGGAAAAAGTGCGGAGCATGAAAAAGAGGGAGATAGATAGAAAAACTTTATTAAAATAAGTAGAAGGTTATAGCCTACAAATCCTGCAAAGCTACTCTTCTCTCTCTCTCTGTTTTTTCGGAAAAGCTCAATGATGGGGAACAGGAGAACGTGGGAAAAACTTGTGTGTGTCTATGTGTATGTGAACATGTTATATATTTACACATTTACATATTATAAGGTAACGGAATAGATCGAGGTCAGTCAGTCGAGCCACAACAACAATAGCTAATGGAGCAAAGAATTTACTTAAATCTGCAGTCTTTCTCTCCTACAAACATTCTTAGAACAGGAGTAAACTTGTATCAGAGAGGTACACACACACACACTCCAACTAAAGTTGGATTGAGTTTGTGAGAAATACAATGAAGAACAAGAAGGATGAAGGAAGGAGGAGGAGAAGAGGGGGTTCATGTTCAACTAAGTAAATGTGCTCATAAAAAGGAAAGGCTTTATGGGAAGAAACTTTTATTAAAAGAAAACTGTAACAAGAAGTCGACCCTGAGACTTTGAGCAGAGGAGGAGGGGGACACAACTCAACCAAATTACAGAAAACAAACTCTCTAACTGATATTTACAATAGTGGACGACGACGACGTGTAAGAGAGAATTAAGTGGAAATAAATATAAAACGTGGCGTGTGTGTGTATGTTTGTGTGTGTGAGATACTCTCCTGCAAAAATCATGTTATATTATTTTCTACAATCAGCATCATGAGTTATACATACAGACGTGTACAGTACAGTAGTAAAAGTATTTGATGAATGTACACAAGAATAATATATTATTATATTATATGTATATTTTTTTCATTGCTGATGTTCGTGTTCTGCACATTAGATTGTACAGTATTATAATCACACATCAAATGTACACTGTGTGTATTGTGTATGTATTCCCTTTTAAGTGTGAGACTTATCTTATGGAACTATGACTGTATGGTGTGTAGTACACAAGTAAATGGAGACTGTGTCTCATTGTTGGTAATTGTTGAGTATAGGAGCATATTAAAGTTAAAGTCATTTGGGAACATTGAGATTGGACAAAACAAAAGGTGGTTGTAGAATAAGAGAAGAGAGAGAGAAGAAGAAGGACTATAATAGTAATCTGCAAGGCAAAGGCAACCTTAACAGGCATAATCGAGCCATTTTACGTTTGTCTTCTGAACAGAAAACAACCACTTGTAATATATAGTGTCAATTATTATTATTACAATAAGTGTTGTTGGAACAAGAGTCATTTCATTGTGACTGTGCTCCACAAAAAGGGAAAAAAACCGTGTGACTCTCTCCCTCTCTCTCTCGTGTGGTGATCGTCAGATTCTTTGGGTCGGTCCGTTCATCATCATGACGTCTTCTTTTGTCTCAGTGGCCATCATCCTGGTAGCTACACTTTTTGTTGATGTGACTGTGGGTAAGTTAAACGACCTCCTCCTCCTCCCTTCATCCCAAAAGAAAAAGAGAGGGGACAGGAAAATTTGTATTGACTCTGACTGTACAGACCCACAACTCGATCTGCTCTAATCTTCTTCTCCTCCTCCTCTTTGCCAATATTGTATTCGTTTTGTGATCATGGATGTGCATTGTGTGTCCATTCATTATATGTCGTCAATCTTGTTGTTCTTACTGGTGTGTGTGTGTGTTGACTACTGCTCATCCATCCTCCTCCCTCTCCAAATGGACTAACGTAGTACAGTTTCATTGATGATAGGTCACTTCTTTTGTTTTATATATTTCTGATCATGTCTCCTCAATCCAAGATGTGTAGAAAATAATTGTGAGGGAACAGGTGATCTCTAGGTAATGAATCAAGATGTGTGTGTGTGGTAAAAATGCTTGCGTAAGGAACTTACAGCTGAGCCAAAGGGTATATTTTATTGTGTGGCTGCACCTTACTCATCAGTAACACACACACACATTCCTCATTACGTGTGTGTGTGTGTTGTAGATTTTATTCAAGGAATTATGTAGACCTCCTCCCTATCTCTCTCTCTCTCTCTCTCTTTGGGATGTATTGTAATAGATTTGACAATTTTTGAAGAAGGAAATGGATGCAAAGTAAGTTTTGCATACTCATTTTTTCCGTCTCTCCTTTTCTGTCTTTAGGTCAGTATGCGGCTGTGGACCAAGTCCCGTACTGTCCCGATGTCTATGGACTGGCCACCCATCCTCATCCTGAATATTGTGACAAGTTTTACTTGTGTGAGAATGGTGAGTGTTGTTTTATGGATGTGTGATCACACACATTATAATAATGAAGATTATTATAAATTATAATTAATTTTTTTGAACCAATGCAATGAAACATGATTCTTTTTAACACACACCATCACATTTCCTCCCTTTGTCTTTGTTTTCTTGTCATGCAAACCTTTAGGTACCCTAACACTGGAGACTTGTGAGAATGGACTGTTGTTTGATGGCAAGGGTGCTGTACACAATCATTGTAATTATAATTGGGGGGTTCACTGCGACAAAAGATTCAATGAAAGTAAGACAATTTTTTTTGAATGATCAATTATCCTTTCAATTTTTTTAATGTTACACCAATCATTTTTTTCAAAAAGAAAAAATGTAGGTATACTAACGATAAGTAAAAAGTACAGAACGAAACAAAGAGAAAGAAAAAAACTCTCTCAAGTTTCAACTGCTCAGTTCAAAGTTTAGTGTATTAGAAATTGTTCCCAAGCTATTTATCTTTTGGGAGGTAGCATGAGAGCATGAACTACTAATGATAGTACGGGCAATAAAATGGGAGAAATTTTACAATTTGAGAGTAATGTATTTTTTCGAATACAGAGGTTTCTTAAATGCTGCAGTTTGTATTTATTACAAATGAAAGTTTCTTTAAAAAGTAGGACTGTTTAAAATTAGAGTTGTTTTGATTGTAGAAATTTATTTTCTACAATATCGAGCTTAGAGTAAATGGAATGGAAAGAATATCATATTGACTTTAATAAACTTGTAATTAATTGACGACAGTTGCTCCCATCTCTACCCCTGGTTGCTTGTACCAATTTGGAATTTATCCCAAGACAACTGGATGTGACACAAGTTACATCAAGTGTGCCTACGGAGTCCCTTACGAGTCTCCCTGTTCCCCTGGTCTTGTCTATGATGACAAAAGTCACTCTTGCATCTGGGCTGATGAACTTTTAGACCGGTGTGACCCTGAGCGTAAGGAAATTTCTATCCATACTTTTATTTGACAGGATTTGAATGCAAATAGACCAGATCCAATTAAAAATTGAAATGACATTTAATTTTTGCAGAGGTTGTTGGATTCCGGTGTCCAGACAAAGTTGAACCAGACACAATCGCCTACAAATTCTGGCCCTACCCTCGTTTCACAATCCCTGGAGAATGTGGCCGTCTGATCACATGTGTCAATGGTTATCCTCGTCTCATCACTTGTGGGGATGGGAAAGTTGTGGATGAGTACAGTCTCACATGTGATGACCCAGAGAATGTGCCCAAATGGTAATTGACATTTTGTACAACACAGTTATTGATTGTTTTCTTCTTTTTTTACATTTTTTATTATTTTTTCTTGTTGGGTATATGGGAAAACGAGGTTGTAATATACAGTACAGTACAGTATATATAAAATACAAAAGTTGCAGACAGTCTGCAGATCATGATGCTGTGTGTTTGTTTGTTTGTGTGTGTGTGGATAAAGGGAGATTGTACAGTAGAAAAGGAATGTTTAATTATTATAAATATTTTAAATTTTGTTGTCTCTGTGTCTTGACAATATCATGTTTTCAGTGCAAACTATTACCCCAAGTTGACCAAGTTTGTGAAATAAGGAGGAGAGAGGAGAGGAGGAGGATGCGGAAGAAGAAGATACATTGCTCATTTCATAATCATATTATCTAACAACGATATAAAGAGAAGAAAAATTAATTGACGTGATCTGTACAGGGCTGTGGAATGACAATTTATAATTTTTTGTAAAATACTGTTTTTAAAATAAAATATATTAAAATATGTTTTCTTTTACAAACATCATTTCATTTTACACTTTAATTTGCTAGTTGAATGTCTAGCCTCCGTTCTGCGTGTGTTTGTTTACATAAATGCATCATTTTCAGTGTAGATGAAGATATATCTTTCTGGTAATAATTATCAAAGTTTTCACACATCCCGTTTCTGTTCCAGGAAAACAATAAGGTCTTAAAAACAGGATTATCATTAAATGGTGGTTGTGTGTGTGTGTGTGACAGAAGAGTTGTAAACAACGAAAAAAATTTTTTGTTAAAAAAGAGGTCGTTCCGTTTACTTTATTGGTGTATGTATTTTTTGTGGAAAGGAGTAAATATAATATATATAGTTGTATATAAAAAATGTCTACAATGTACACACATTATAAAATAATAATTTTCTTATTATTATTAGTTTACTTTGAGATAAATTCGAACATTTAAATTATTGTCGTTGCGACTGTTGTTGCTGTTGCTGCTGTTGTTGTTGTTGCTGACCTCTGTTCTGTTGTTGTTGCTGTTGTTGATGTTGACCATTGTCAATATTTTGTGAGAATTGGATGGGTCGAGCTCCATTAAAATCCTGTGGTCTGAGTGGGATTGCCTGAGCTTGAATTCGGGATTGGCTATTCTTTGGTTTTTGATTCTGATCCTCTTCTTCCTCTGGTGGGGGTGGGGTGGTTGAGGGGACGTCACAGTCTTCTGTGGGTGGCACGACACAACGGAGTGACCTTTTGTCAAACACCAACATTGCTGGGCATCTTTGAAGACGTGGGTATCCTCCTTGACAATTCCAATACCGATTGCATGATTTTCCCAAAGCTACGTTTCCATTAGGGTCATCCTTGCACAAGGGATGCTTTTGACATCCGGGAACATTCTCGGGCCTACAATGACACAGGTCGATTAGTACTAGAAGTAGAATCAAAATGTAAAAGTTGTGTGTGTGTGTCACACTCACCAGTCACAAGCGTGAGTATCTTCATTGTAGAGAAGACCACCGATACAAAGTTGTTCCGTGGCGGTTCCATTCCAACATGTCCAGTAGCGGGTACAACTTGTCTCATGTCCGAAAATCCCGTACAACCAGTCACAATGTTCCGTTGAGATGGGTGGATCTGGAATTTTCATAATTTATTAATTTAAATCCCATATTTTTCCAAATTTCCAAACTACAATCACAACTACAGACAGCTAAATTCCAAAAAGGTTAAATATTTTTTTTTGCAAAATGGCGATGAAGTCGTGAGAAAATTATGTAGGTAAAAAGAGACTGTGTCAATTTTTTTCTGGGTGACATCCTCGCTCCCTTTTCGAGAAGTTCCTCCTTGAGGAGGAGGAGGATGTAATTTGTTCGTTGTTGTTGTGGGTTTCATTTTCTTACTGGCTAGTTGTTTCCCCTCGCAATAATTTCCTCTCCATGGATAGTCACATCCGTCCGCAACTCCCCGATTCCTTCCAGCAAAGGCTAGACCATTGGGACAGTCATACAATTCGGGTTGTCCGTTTAGACATTCCCAGTAACGATCGCAGTAAGTGACGTCACCCACGATCCTTCCCTTGACCTCACAAGGATTTAATTGTTCTAGTCTCTTCTGTTGGCCATATGAGGGGGAGGGGACTACCGCAAATACTACACGACAAATACAACAACAACAAATAATAGTATGAAAGAATAAAAGTAAGTACTTCGTTTCTCCCTTCCGCTGCAGTCGACACTGTCAAATCACATCAAAAGTATCAGTGGAAATCCTCACAGCAGACACCAATTCTTTTCGAGAAAATCCTCGAGTCGAAATCGAGTTAAGGATTTTCTCCAAAATTATAAATCTGTGTGAGGATTTCCAGTCATACTTGTGAGCGAAGTCGCAGACTTGATTGAGAAGACCCGTGTAGACCAATCCATTTGGACAATTGTGAACCTTTTGGACATTTTTCACAAAGTGTCAGATAACTTTGTTCTCAATTTGGACAACGATCTTTCTTTTTGTCATAAATCAATTCTGTCATTCTCCATGAGAGTAAGAGGAATTGATTTTTCAGTGGAAAATGCCCACTGAAAAAAGAAGAGATTGTTGTCATCGTTTCGAGAGTAAAGGTATCTGACTGACCACGGACTGATTGTTGACACCACACGTATAATATTTGTCGCAGAAAGTTTCATGAGCACTCGTCTGACTCTTCATTCTGCAAGGATCAGCAGCTGTTGCGGATTCCCAAGCGATTGACCCCCAAAGTGCCACTGCAGTTTTGTCAAGCAATTTTTAAAAATAAAGTTTTTGTACATGGAAAATTATTATAAAATTTGTTCAAGGATATTAACATCTCAACCCATCCTATGTTTATGTTGCTCATAGATAGATATAGCGTTAAATAGTATTGCCCTTCAGAAATTTTACAGTGCTAAAAACAATAAAAGTATTCTCCTCCAATTCAATTTATAAAAGGTAGGGAGAGAGAAATCCTAGCTCTCTTTTTCTCTCTCTTCACTTTCCCCCTCTTTATTCTCTCTCTCATTTTTACAGAAATGAAATTAATAAACTTTCCATAATGTATTTAATGCTCTTATTATCACAAAACATTATTATTTTTTGATGTCTCAAGTACTCACAGATATTTTTTTTTCAAAATGGTAGAAAAAAACTGTCATTATATTACATATATAAAAAAATTTGTCAGTTAAAAAAATAATAACAATCATAATTGTTGTGGAGGCGAAGAAAGAGAAAAAAACTTGTACACCAACACACACACACTAACAGAGAGAGAGAGAGAGAGAGAGAGAAGGAGGAATTGTCGTGAAATTGACATGGATTTAAATGAGAGAAAAAGAAAGCAAAAGGTAAAACACTTTACGTTTGTTCCCTATTAAAGATTTTACAATTTGTCACGAAATGAAATCGTCTCCCAGAATGTAAAGACTGACTACAACGAATTTAATTGCAATCGGAAGTTAAGCACACGATTTACGAGCGGAATTAAAAATTGAGTATGGCATGCATGCGAGTGAGGCGAGGGAGTTGGAGCTTTACTCTCTAAATGCTCAAGCGTAATGGAAATGGTAATAATAATGCAGCTGCTCTGTTGATATATAAAAAGGAGATTAAAAGCTGAGAGGGAGAAAACGAGAAATTGAATAAAAAATACAATGATGATGATGATGATGATGACAGAAAAACAAAGAAAGTCATGCGGCTCAATTTTGAAGGTAAGAGAGAGAAAATCCCCCCGAGTGGTCAAAAGTGTGTGTGTGTGAAATGAATTTGTCATAAACTCTCCTCCCCTCTCATCACTATTAATATTAATATATTGAGGGATGCGTGAGTGGAGGAGCAAGAGACAAGGAAATTATTCTTCAAAGTGTAACAATGACAGAATAATGTGGACACAGCCCTTTTCGTCTGCAGTACAACTGTGAAAAATGTAGACAAATTCAATGAAGCATGCGAGAGAGACTGTTACAAATGCCAACACTTTTTGTGTATGAGTATACCATTCCAATTGGGAGTAATATTGTTTGTGTGTGTACTTTTCTCATTTCCCTCTCTCTCTCACATACACATACACACACGTTTAGCATTATTATGATAATATGTCCTAAGACTTGCAAAGAATGTGTGTGTGTCGTTGTCATCTTTTACTTTAACGCTAGATTAGATGAGGGAGTACGCACCTTTTTTTCATTAAACAATTCATATAATTTATAGTAGGGATGATGATGCCACATGAGTTGCATGATATCCCAACTCACAAGAGAGAGAGAGAGAGAGAGAAAGAAAAATTGAGCTACAGGCAAAAGATAGAGTAAAGTAAGAAAGTATATCATGCAATGAGTGTCTATTGGAGCGTAAATTGTGCAATAACTAATTTAAAGAGCCGTGTGAGTTTGTGAGAGAGAGAGAACTTTGAATTTCCATATATTATTATACATTTTTTCGTGATCACTCCTATCTCTCTCTCCCTAACACACACACACAGACACACACAAAAGTACAGGAAGCAAAGGGAGTAAATCAGGAAGAGCGAAAAGATTTTTTGGTTGCCGCGTGGCATCAAGATATGGCTATGGACACACACACACACTCACCCTATATGCGAGACAATATGAGTAAAGCTACAAGTTGTTTGTCAGTTGAAAATTCGGTCAATCATCTCATCCAGAAAAACAATTTGGAGTAGATTTGCACACAGATAAATAATAGCATCTCAAGAAGGAGGAGGAATGAAAATCATCGAACGCCCTTTTTCCCATTTTCCATTGTCCTATCCAAAACAAACTCGGCCTAATATAATATACTTGCATATGGATTTGTTGTTATTATTATTACTATACTAAATGGAATTTACCGGTCATGAAATACAAAAGAGCACCTCAACACACACACACACACTCAATAAGTACACCTATTTCTCTCTCTCTCTCTCTGCTGAGAGGGAAGAGTTGTGTGTGTGTGTGGTGGTGAGGGAAAAAAGATGAAAGATGACTGACTCGAAAACATTTGAATGGTCTCTCTCGTATGATTTACTTACCTACAATTTACTGTACGATTGTTATTATGACTAGCCATTAAATCTGAACATTATCTAAGCATTATTATCATCTTAAGGTGAGTCACATGCAGTAGTAGTCGTTCCTAGTGATCTTTATTGTTTTCTACATATCTATGAGAATGGATAGCTGTGTAGAGTAGGATATATGGACTGTGACTGAAGGAAAGAAGGGAAAGTGTGAACTTATACATGTCAACAATCAACGTGACTATGTACTGTACTCGCATCATCATCATCATAACGTGTGTGTGTGTGTGTAAACAGTTGGTTCAATAACATGTGCACACACCTCCTCCTCAGTCAACAGAGCAACTCCAATACCTGTACCATACTCAAAAGTCTAACTGTTGACTCTCCTCTCCTCTCAACACACACACACATTTCTCTGTGTTGGTACATTGAACGAGAGGATGGGGAAAGATGAATTTGAAACTGATTAAATATTAAAATTTGAAAACAATAATTTGTGTACATGCAGACTGTACACTACACTCTACACTCGTATATTTGTGTTTGGACAAACATTGGGATTTTACGTTGTGTTGGGAAAGTGGTGTGTGTGTGTTTGTGTGGTGTGTATTCTGCCGATGTCAATAATATGATGATTACCGACCTTATTCAATATTATGGTTTACTTTAGAGTGACTGACTGTGTGTGTGACAATGGAACCATCTTCTATTCTCCTCTATTCTCGCCTAACCCAATGACTTTTACTTTTCTTTTACACACACGAATTTGTGTGTGTGTGTGTGTGTACACTACTTATTCTTGTTATTATTACTCTCTTCTGTTGACGACTCATCTCCCATTCCCATGCAACACGAGAGAGAGAGAGAGAATTTTAAATGGAAAGTAGAATAAATATTATTATGATTTTTGATTTCAACATTGTTCCATGCACGAGTTGAGTTATCATGTGAGAGAGTATATGGAATAGAAATAGATGGAAGAAAATAATAAGAATTGTGTACATCATTAGGCAAAGGAAAGCAAAAGGATTTAAGGGAATATTTGTGTATCAGGCCTGAGTCCTTGTAGCTTTCAAATTCTACGGAGAATATAGCCAAAAGGGAAAATAAAAGTGTTTTTGTACAAAATACACAGCAACACATAGCAACGCATTACACACAACAACAACACACTAGATAAGCGACTCTTCCTTCCCCCGTCGTCCATGACGGGGTAAATGTACAAAAACAATAACAAAAACAACAAGGACAGTAAAAAGAACACAACCGTCAAAAGTCGTAATGACAACTGGGGGATACAAATGCGTGTGTGTGCATACCGTAATCATGCCCACACACACCGGACAAATTAATTTACACTTACAGGACAATTATACGTTTGGCACACACAAAATATAAATCAACAATCAAATCAGCGGACAATGTCGACTGCACAAAGTCTTCCCCGTGTACTTTATGTACGGGTTTGACAGGTTCACTATTTTTCGTGTATTACTTATAATTAATTTTATAACATACTAACACAATTTTAATACCTAGCTATAGCTAATTAATAAAGGGCCACTGTCAAGGACTAAAAGTAAAAGGTTCAACGTGCTTACTCTCAAAAATACTGTGCTAATACTTTTTTTTCTCGGACAAAAACAAGGGACAACAATTAAACAAGATTGTTAAAAAATTAATCAAAAATTTTCACAACAAAACACGGATAAAGCTACAGGTAAAATGTGTAATTCTATGATTGCACTTGAACACATGTAAAGTACAGGACACCGTTACAGGAAATACAATACTGGAGGGTGACAAAAAAACAAGAAGCACACGCAAAACAGTAAAATCTTGTGAATGAGTTCCCTTTCATTCCAGGAGATTGAAAGAAAATTAATCTTTTTGTAATAATAAAAATAATTCTAAATTCCCTATCTAAAAACTGGGTCACTAAGGCAAAAAAAAGTTGGGAAAGAGAGAGAGACGTACCTGCAATCACAGCAACTGTGAAGATAGACTTTGTCATTTTGATTGTGGAGGACACAAATGCGTAATTGGAAAACTGAGACAAAATAAGAAGAAATGTAATATGATTTCCAGTTTAGTCAAGTTGAGAGAGACAGAGAGAACTGGAAAAAGTTGTTTGACGTTGTTCGTTTGACGGCCTGATGAACACTGAGAAAGACGGGAAGAGAAGTGAAGAGAGCTAAGTAAAATGTACTTCTTCTTACTTTTAACCCCTTCCTCTCATATATACTTACTCGAAAGAAAAGTAAAAAATGATAATATATCTATATGTGTGTGTTGTGTGTGTGTGAATCGTCGTCATCTTCATCGAGCCTCAACGAATCTTGCATCTCTTCTCTCTCTCTTGTTGTTGTTGTCTTCGTCTCCCAGTCTGTATGCACTGAGTACTATTATTTTACATTGGATACAGAAGTGTGTGTGTGAGGGAGAGAGGATCCCAAGATGCATAGCTAATGCAGTATTATCAGTATTATCGTATAACCCCCAAACATTTTAAATGTTTCGTCTGCCTCTATTGTTCTGTTTTACTTTTTTTTGACATATACACCAATACAAAATGCAAACCCTCACATCACACAAGCTACACAGTCATACCTGAAAGAAGAAGAAGAAGACGAGCCATTTTAAATATCATGATGATGTACCTTTATAATGGAGAGAGAGAGAGAGGAAAACTCAAAAATGCGAGCATCTGTCTTCATCTCATCCTCCACTTCTTCATTTCTTTGCTGTACCCACTCTACATTTATTTAATTATAAGCCAAAACTCTCTATGAATATATACAGAGAGTAAGTGTGTGTGTGCGTGTGTGTACTGTGTAGGGATGATTCTGATGGAGATGGAAGTAAAAGGGATTCTCGATATTCTGAACATGAGCTTTTCAAATATCTGTACACACAAACCAGACAAGATTCATTCAGATTTTATTATTACAACAAAAAGTGTAGGACAAGTGGATACTTTTTTGTTTGCAACTTCCACGTGGTCCAATATACATACATACTGTGTATTTACAATTTACATGATCATATCCACCCCTTGGTATTTTCTATAATGTAGTGTAGGTAAAGTATGTACTTGAGTACAACAAGAATTTACTTTTACTAGCATCTCTCTCTCTCTCCCAACTCGAAAAAAAAATGTAAGGAAAAGTAGGTTCCATTGAAAAATTCCAAGGGACGTAAAAAAGTGGACCAAAATTATTCACAAACACATCTTCCCATCTCTCTCTCTCTCTCTCTCTCTTTGCGTTCTGGTATGTTGTATGGTTGGCTGACTGCATCGCATCGCAGGTAAATAGTAGATGAGACATGACAATAGGTAAAGATATGCATGAAAAGTGAGAGGGAAAAACTCTCCATCATGTAAAAATATTATAATAATCTCATCTTCCTTTTTTTATAAAGGCTTTTCCTTTACATTTCCTCTCAAAAAATTAGCCACAGCACACACACAACACAGTACGTTATGAGAGAGAGAGAGATTAGCTCATTTAATTCATCATTTTATTTCTTGTAACTCTTTCTTTCTTTATGGCACTTGGTAACGAAAACCAACTTATCGAAAGTGTCATTTTCTCCTCTTCTCACAATCATTCTTCTGTTACATTACATACTACACATAATATGCCAGGGTGCATTAGACTCAGGTGTATTCACTCTCGTACAAATAATAAATTATTATTATTCTGTGTAGCCACGAATTATTCTTAAACTTATTGACTGTACAGAATATGTGTGTGTGTGTGTATTTGTTTGTGTAGAATTGATGGGTATAGATCCAGAAAAACTGTTACTGTTTGGGATGAACAAAAATAATAATCTGTTTTGGGATTGCGTTAAATTACGCTAATTAAGAATGGAACAAAAAGTTAGTAGAGCGATCATAAACTGGTGGAAACAGACAACAGAAGAAGATGAAGAAGAAAAGTAAACTAAATTCCAGTTGAATGATTTTTTGGACGAAATCCTTTTCCTGACATTCTCACCTCCTCCTCTCATCCTCTCTCTTTCAATTGAAGTTTGGAACATTTAAATATAGATCACTGATTTGATGATCAGTTAACCTCGGCTAACCATTGTTGTTTTTTTTGGATGACACCATTTCCGGTGATGGGACAAGTCGAAAAAGGACTCAATTTCCATCAATGAATGAGCACAAATACTAGCATTTTCTATTTAAGAACATATTTATGAGATGAGAAAATGGGAAAGAAACCAAATTTATTGGAGAAAGAGAGAGGAACCATCATTCTTGTTACTTCTTGTACATGAAATCAGATACACATACATACAGTACATGCATGTATGTAGAGTATGGTTGAAGACACTCGAATTAATTTTTTGATTGAGGTTAACAACGTTAAGAAAATTGATCAACTAATTTTTTTTTCATATCCCTCTCCCAATTAATGCAATAAAGTACGCTGAACCATGAGGGCTACTCTCTTTCATTTTACACAAATCATGAAATGGGCAAAAGTGTGCAAGAGAGTCAAAAAAACTTGCATAGTTCATTGCCAATATGATACAATTTAATTTTCAATTAAACACACACACACACACGATGAGGGCATAGACACAGATGAGCACAGACAGGAGAAAGAGAGGAGGAGAAAATTTGCTAATGTGTATTTCTTGAACATTTAGAGTTCAGTGGTATAATTAAAATGTGAGTAAAGAGTGAGGACAATGGTCATTTGGTCTTACCTATCCGTGTACATATTGTTGTCTAATGGTTGTGTGTATCTCTGTAGTTTGTGTGTGTGTGTGTGTTTTTTTTAAGAGTGATGATTGTTGGTGATCGTCGTTTCACATTCCCAATTTTTGTACTGTCTTTCTATAATCTTCTCTCTCACGCAAGTGTAAAGTTTACAGTGCAGTACCGTACAGAGTACTCGATATGTCAGTCGGTCAATTCCTCGTCTATATGCCCCCTACATTGAGTTACATGGGTCTAGGGCTACTCTGTGTGTGTGTGTTGATGATGAGACGATTTTGTAAAATATTTATGACTTTTGTTCACTACCAGTATACTATTGCGCTGTCTCCTGTGTACCATTACTTATGTCTCCTCCTTCTCTCCTCTTCTTGTTGTTGACGATGTTCGTGATGAGGTGATGCAATGGACAAGAATGTCACTCCCTTTTGAGATTTTGGATGACGCAGGATCTTCTTCATTAACTGTGTATGTAATGTGAACAATTCGAGAATGTTGCAATCCATACAGAGAGCACAAAATTCTCTTTCCCTTTGGACATGAAAACAAAGACATAACTGGGTCTGAGACACACACACACACACACACACACACACACACACACACACACACACACACACACACACACACACACACACA
>WJFB01000208.1:0-83841 GCA_009870185.1 Pygmarrhopalites habei | reverse complement strand
CAATATTTACAGGGGGTTAAGGAGTTTTGTAATAATATGTAGTCTTTGTTACATATGGTATGTCGACGACAAGTTAATATGGATCATTGAGACAATTTGACTTATGTACAAGGTTACCACAAGAATTACTTAATTGTTATGGAATTAAAATCACAGCTTTCATATAAAAAATATTCTAGTTTTCTCGACGTTTTCGTTGTACAATGTTACTCTAACGATCCATGAACGACAATCCCTTCTTTTTGGCTGCTTCTTCTCTTCCATGTGTATTAAACAAGGCATATTTATAACTAGGTTGAAGAAGTTTGCCTCCATGTAGACTTGGATCAAATTTGAAGGTCGAGGGACTCATGTTGACATCAGGTTGTGGAGTCGTACTCTTGGATGAGACTGGACTGGAAGAGTCGTCATCATGAACCAAATTCTGTGAACTCTTCGAGACTAGCTGCTGTTGCAGTGTTGATTGTAATGCAGCCTGCATCCAACAAAACAAAAATCAGTAAAATGTAATATAGTAATGGTTTCGAATTTCTGATTATCATTCATATCACGAATGTGGTACCATGTCAAAGTTGGCTATTTTCTCCGAGAATCGAATATAGTGGGGATCGTTCTTGAAACCGTCTGGAGGATCATCGTATACTTTTGATAATGACAATTCTACTTCTTGTTTAGCTTTGGCAACATAATTTTCAGCATGTAGTTCATACCTTTTAAATATTCAAAAAAAGTAAGTTATATGAGATGACATTTTCCTTCTATAAAAAATTAGTATCAAACCATATTTTATGTGACATACATTTCAGCAGCAGTTTTGTCAATTGGATGACTCGTATCAATTTTGTAAAAGATTCTCTTGACAATTTGTAATATTTGACACACGTGATGGCTATTTTTGATCCAGCCAGAACGGAAATAACGCTTCAATTCTAGTTGACCTTTAGAGGGGTGTATTTGAGGATGAAATATGGGTGGATGAAATAAAACTATTGGAAGTTGACCATTTTCAGGGAATCCAGGGTCTGGGAATCGTAGAGTAAATCTGAAGACTCCTCCTTGATACAGTCCATGATGAATGAATATTACTCCAAACCACACTAAAAAATTTAATTTAAGAAATTGTAAACATTTTTTTGTTAATAATTATTCAACAAATTACATAGATAATTATTTTACTTACAATTTGGAGATTGATATGATGGGATGACATAAACTCCAGCGAGTTTTGGCTGTATTGAAAGGTGAGAGCTAAAGTAAACAAACAAAATGCGTATCACAATTAAACGCCCTAAATGAGAGAGAGAGAGATAATTAGTTTTTGTCAACTTACTATTCAGCTGTGAGGTAAGCTTCACGAAACACAGACTCAAGTTTGTCAAAATGGGAAGGGAGGTGATTTCTCCGGACAGGTGGACAATTGTCCGTAATTACAGATCTGGCCGGAGTGGACGTGTTCATAATTTTTCGTCAGGATGAGGTCATCTTTGAATTTCAAAGACTTTGAAACTTGTATCGCGCCATTCTCTCCGTATGCCAACTCGACGGTGGTTGTACTCTGCTTTGGCCACTAAGCCACTATGCAAAGGCCTTAGAAAGCAGCATTATTGTGAAGTAGCGGCTCATCACAGTTAAAAAGTCTTTTACTTTCCAGTTGGTGGTGGTTACTTCACGAGCACATTGTTAAAGGTTGTGAAAGTCTTCGTTTTTCGAGTTAGTCTGTCAATATGGTGTTCAGTTTAAGGAAATTCCTCCTCTTAGTCTTAATTGCGTTTCCACTTGTGACTGTTTTGACGCAAAAGAGTAAGTTTTTTTTCATTTTTTCCATGAGTAAATCCTAAGCCGGCATGCTTTTCATACTTAATGATTGTTGTTTACCTAATTGATGGTTTGATTGTCTGGAATTTTTTCTCTTTCTTAGATTATTTAGTCTCTGGAGAAGATGATATAGACGTTGATGATGACACAGTTGATATTGAACCAGATGCAAATGATGAAATTTCTGAAGCAGCTGTAACAGAAGATGAAGTCCCCACCGTGTCAAAATCACAAGATGCTGAAACGACTGTACTATTTTTAAAGCCAAAGCCCGGTCTACTTGGTCCATCTGGAAGTCCTGGTATGAAATGAATATAATTTACATGTGTAAATAATTACGGCGTAAAAAATTGATTGTTAATCATGATGAATGATGTATAATTTGAAATGCTGATTTTACAATGATCTTACTTATTTCTAAGGAACCGCTGACATTATGATTTTTAGTTTTAAAAGATTGATTACCGGTGTTTTTTGCAAATTAAGAGACTGTAATTTTCCAATTTATTTGTGTGTGTTATATTTCAGAATTACATGCTGGAAAACTTGTTGAATTCCTCGTTGGATTTACCAATAAAGGAAATCAAGGGTTCATTGTCGAGACATTAGATGCTTCCTTCCGTTATCCCATGGATTATTCCTTCCATATTCAAAATTTCTCAACCCTGGCCTACAATCGGGTTGTGAAACCCAAGGAACAAGCCACATTCAGTTACTCCTTCTACACTGACGAATCCTTTGCTGGACGTCCATTTGGACTTGCGATTAATTTAGGTTATCGTGATATTGTAAGTTTTGCTGAATTGACACAATTAGTAATCAGCTAATGAAAAGAAAAAAATATTATCTCATTCACATATTTTGTGCTTACGTGTTTGTACTTATGTGTTCATGCAGGAAGGAAAGCCTTACTTGGATGCTGTCTACAATGAAACTATCAATGTTGTTGAAATTGAAGAGGGATTAGATGGAGAAACTTTCTTCCTTTACATATTCTTGGCTGCTTTGGTAGTACTTTTATTAGTTCTTGGACAACACCTTCTGACATCTTACACTGGTGGACGAAAATCACAAAGAAAACCTCAAATTGAACGTGGAACTTCACAGTCAGACGATGTTGATTTTGAATGGATTCCCAAAGAGACTCTTCGTGAAATCACAAGTAAGAGAGAGAGAAAGAGATTATGACAATTTTATGAATTAACACATTGATGCATATTCTCATGTCTTCTTTTTTTTTTTATTTTGCCCTGTCGTACAGAAAATTCATCGCCAAAAACGAGCCCAAGAGCTAGAAAGACTAAAAAGAACGCCGGTTCATTATCGGATTAGACTAATTTAATTAAATTGTTATTATTTTTGTTTGTCCCCCCCCTAACATCTCGTTTGGTACTTTATATTGCCAGCATTTCAAACAAGGAAAAAAATGAACAAGATCAGATTTTTTTTAAAGACAAAAAAACCACATTCAAAAAAATTTTGTAGTTCTGAAATATCAGACTTTTGCAGCAGTAAAGAATACTATCGATATTTACCTGCAACTGTGAAAATGGTTATGGTGACTCATTTCTTCCTTAACCTACAAAAACTATTAATCTACTCTGAATCGTTTCATGTTTCACTGCTGGTCTCATCTCGTCCAGCAGTCAAACACATGCGTGACATAAATTATCACTGTCATACTATGCAGTACATTTATTTTTGAAAGGATTACAAATTAGCTTTGATCAAATGTCGTCCAGCAGTAATTTTTTATATCATTATTAATCGTGTAGCCGTGGCTTCATTTAGTAATGATTTCTGTTTCTTTGATGTCAAATTTTGTTAAGCATAATATATTTTATTCGTGCATTTATGTTATTGTTGATTTATGGTATAAAATACTCGTCACACTAGAATCAATAAAAACTACCACCAACTTATCATTGTATTGACTCTAAATGAGAATAATTAGCATGCGTGCATGTCTTGTCAGGTGCTATGTATGAAGGGATAGACAAATTTCAATCAGCAAGTTAATTTTTATTAGTATATCGACACATTTTCATGTAATTAATACGTAACATAAATAGTATATATTTAATATAGTTTTTTTCCGCAAAACTTGTAGTTTGGGTTTACCATAATTTTTTTAAAGATACATTGTATAAGTTTTTGTCACTGTCAACTTGACAGTGTCAAGACAGGTTCGTCGAGGGAGGCTGGGATATACTGAATACAAATTCTTTTAAGTGTAAAATATTTGAATGAAATATTTTTACAGGCAAAGTTAGTTTTCCCTACTACATATTTCAGAATTAATTGCAACGAAAATAGTTAAATTCCATCTTGAATTAGATATAGTAATTGAAAACTTTGTTTTCTCCAAGTGAAAGCACACAAGTTATGCTCTCTCTCTATAGCCCAGCCTCCTTGAACTCACAAAATTGTTTCACTCAGTTTAAATGTCAATGTCTGAAAATACTTTTCAGTTGTCTACTGACACAAAGGGACATGACTACTTTTTGTATGCATGCCTGCAAATTAGTTTTTTCTTCTCAACAGTTTTCATATCCTCCCAATTGTGAGATGTTGTTGACCCAACGAAAAACACCTTTGCATATCATTTTTTTTCTCTCCAATTCCCCCTGATGACATTAATTGTGAAATATATGTGAATGGAATTATAATATATATTATATGTAATATTTATTACTTACATGCAAATAGAGTTTCATGTACTTATTTAACTACAAAATAAAAAATATTTTTTCAGTTATCTCCAGCGTATGGAGTAAAATTTTTCTTTTTGGCATTGTACACTTTAAAATATCAATTTCTTAAAGCATTCGACCTGATATCGTCACGAGTATTCATTCTTCTAATTTAATTAGGTACTTTTTTTCCTCTTTGTAATAAAATAACACACATTTTCATACTCGCATTATAATGTGACACCTCGACATCGAGATGACACACATAGTAAAATCTCTCTTTTCATTTTTATGCCATTATAATATTTATACGTCGATACCAAGTTCTTCCTTTATCCGCGCAGGTAATTTTACAATTAAGTTTTTTTGGACATATTGCTCCTCTTGGTCGTGACAAGTAGTTTTTTTGTGACCAAGTTTCAGCAATTTTAAATGTATGTAAGCTTATATCTTATTTTATAATGTTTTCTTTCTAAAAATTACATTTTATTACAATGACCAGTTTTCGAATATATGGACTATCCGATTGAAAATTAATGTCAATATTTCTCTCATTCAGTTCTGTGATCTTGAGACAAGAAAAGGACCAAGACAAGTCAAATTGAAATGTTTGTAGCATTTTGCTGTTCAAATATGTTAACCATAACCTACAATGTGTGTGTGTATGTGTGTATTGTCTTGTTATATGGGAGGATTCATTCATGCTCCTTTCATGGATGAAAGTTGGTGAAAGACTTTCACCGAATGAAAAAAAATTTCTCCAATGGAGAATGCTCTGAATGTTTTTTGCTACCAACGTACATGAAGAGCAAACGTTACGTGCCATATTTAACTACCACAACAATGAACAACAATGACTTAATATACATGGACCATCACACACAGGCAGGTACAATACACACATCTTAAGATGACCGGCTTTCCCTTTGTGAAAGTCGTACCTCTGGAAAACTTGATGAACCTTTTATCTTTTAAAAAAATACAAAAATGAATAACGCATTCAAGTTTGATGAAGTAAATTTGATTTTCTTTTAATCCGACGTTCAACAACATGCACCCCAAACTCCTTTCTTTGAACATTGTGTAATAATAATAAGGATAATAATAAATAATTTGTAAAGAACTTAAATTGGTTGAAAAGTGCAAAGCTCTAGTATAATGATGATAATTGCAGGATTCTAAACGAACACTACAATAAAATGACATGAAAAAAATACAACACATAAAGTACATTGATTACTATTTAAATTGATAACACAAGTTAAACTGAAGGAAACCACAACTCTTCTTCTGTCTAACTCTTCTTCCTCTTTCTCTCTGTAATGTAGAGGCTACATTAATTGTAACAATCAATTTAATTCATTCCAATTCCAAACATCATCATAATCAGTCAGGCAAAACAAAAAACAGCAAAGCCCAGGAATAATATATATTGAGTGTAATATATATTATAGACGCGTACAATTTTTTTGTCAACATTTTTGAATAATGTAAGTTCAAGATCATCTTCTCTCTGTCTGCGTTGCAAAAATCTGTTGGCTGACATTAGTCTGCTGAGAATGAGATCAAAAAGATTTTGAGATTTTGAGATTTCCTCTTTGAAAGAACACGTACAGAGTACAGAATGAACGTCCTACTTTATATATTATATGAATCATAATAATAATTAATGTAAATATTACATCCTCTTTTCTTTCTCCTCCTCAAAATTACATTTATAATATAATAAAAAATAAAAATTTTTTTTTTCACATACAGCTCGCAAAAATTCTCCAGCGTAAAATTTGTTTCGTATATATCATGTAGTCGTTATAGTGTATCGTTTCGCATTTTTAAATTAACATTATCATAATTCACACACACACAAATATATTTCTTTTGTGTAGTGTGTGTGTGTGTGCATTTATACATGATGTAGACGAATTATTCTTACATTGTATTTAAAATTACACGATAAAAGAGCTACTATACTGTCTTATTAACGTACTTTAGCAGTTAGTTCTCCGGCTCTTTGCCTTTAAGATTGATTGTTTGTGTGTCAATTTACAAGTTCAAGGACATGTTAATAATAATATGTAGAGTTCTCGAAAAACGTTTTTCGAAATCAAAATTACAAAACGTTAAAATTAGTATCGCGACATATGATAAATTATAATATAATTCACAGTATTATAATATGCCAGTAACGCACAAGAACATATCAAGTGATAATGATTGCAACTATTTAAATGATACAGTAACTGTGTGTATGTGTGTAATAAAACTTAAATTATACAAGTGTGTTTTGTAAATTCAGGCAATAATAACAACTTTACGATAGAAATTTTTTTTGGTATTCTCCGGCAGAGTACAATCATAAAATAAAATTTATTTAATTACTTATTATATTGATACACATACTTTCACTTGTTGCAGCTTCTGAGTTTCAAGCAATTTATGTAGATATTACTATATTACATAGAAAATTTCTCTGCCACAATAATGTATAGTATATAATATTTTGGTTGTGTTATACGGAGGATAATTGTTTATATTGTATTGAGTAATCCTAATATGTACATACTTAATTATCATAATATAACGATTTATAGATATATACTTTAAACATGACGTAGGTATACATGATTTAAAACGGGTATCATTTCATCTCGATACAATATTTAGTAGGTAATATAATATTAATATACTCTGATTCTATCATTCATTAAATGTGAATAAGTTCTCCTATGTACCACTACTGGTATTATCAGGGGCAGACCATCGTCGTCGTTTTGGGCTACTGGGTCGATCATTCTCATTGGTCATCATTGGTGGTGACATTTTTGGGACTGTCAAGGAGAGTGGTTGTTGTTGTTCTTGTTGCTGCTGTTGTTGTGGTTGTCCATTCTGTTGACTGTAGAAATTTTGTGGATGAGGTGGAGTTGGTGGGGGAAGCATTGCAACATTAGGAATTGAAGGTGGTTTTGTCTGTCTTCTGTTTGACCTACCATTCCCCACATTGGACGAGGCGGATGTTGACGAGGATGGTGGTGCGAGTCTTGGGGATGAGATTTTAGAGTTGACAGGTGGTCCATGAATTCCTCCTCCATTTGTTCTAAATTTTGGAGAATTATTATGGCCACTATTTGTTCCCTTATTGTTGTTGTTATTCGTCACTTTCACAGTACTAGCTTTAGGAGCGGGCATATTGAGGGCGGATGAAGTAGTAGCCATGAGGACGGGGTTGGGTGTCCGGGTGAGAGTGATACAAACATCTCCAACGGACAGGGGTGTACATGACAACTGTAACTTTTTCTCAGTTTTGGCTGGGGATGAGGAACAAAAAAAATTAGATATCCTTTCATTACACTGTTATATTAAATTATAAGTTTTCTTTACATACCTGGATTAACTGAACACCATCCACGACCCATCACAAAAAATGGTTGCTCTGCAGTCGCATCCACAATCACCTGTTGAATAAAAATATAAAATTGTATTACAATCCATGCATAGCGTGTGTATTTGTTATTTTGCAATGTATAACTTTCACTCATTCAAACTCCAAGGATTTTTGTTCAACTTTCTGTACACATACTCAGTCGGAATAGGAACACTTTGGTAAGAATGAGAGGAACATGGAAAGTCAATGTGCTTTCTCCTGTTCAGAAAAAGGTGCAGCGAAAGGATTGAGAACATACGACAAGGAATTAAAGGAGAAAGCACTCGAGTATACAAAGTAAATGAAGATGATATAAACAAATGACAGTCATTCCAAAATCTCTTAGACACATGCAAATGCATCTCTACTCAATTACAACTCACGTATTCCCACTGCATTATTATTCTCTCCCAAGGAAAGACTACAGAGAGACAGAAGTAACTCTACACCCAAGAGTCAGTCTCATATTAAATGAAGAGGAGGAATTTCAAGTAGTGTCATCCCATTTTACTTTAAAGTATATGTAAATGGGAATATCTAAATGAAAATGTAGTCCATGTACCCTTCTCCACGTATACTAGTACAACAACAATGTACTTACCTCAACTTAATATATATTGCCTATGTAAGTAATGTGGATGGAGACTACCAAGTCTTTGACATTGAGAGCATAAGAGTATGTACTTGTACTTGTGTGTGACTTTGTTGTGAGACAGGGAAGGCAAAAGCTTTCCCATTTATTATTCATTGACGGTATCTTGTTTATCCTCCTTTTCACAATCTCCATCCATACCTCCTAATACACTTGATACTAACCATAGGCATAGTACAGATACACATAATTGGGATAAAAACCAAATGTACTCCTCTCTGTTCAGCCAACCATTAAATGAGAACTGAATTATTCTCACAAACATGACCATTGTCATCTTGTACGATATCTTATGATCAGTACAACTTGTTCATTCATCAGTTTTCCTCTCTCTCTCTCTCATACACACTCTAGAGTATCAACAGTATATCAACAGATAGAATTCAGAATAGGTAAACAGATGTATTAGTACGTTTTGTATAAAATGTCATTGAATAACAGGGAATGTCATTGTTGTACACAATGACTATTCATTGCTAATAAACTACGAGTGTTCTCTGAGTTTACTACAACCAACTCGAGCCAAATATACATTCTACACTCTCATAAGATAGATCAAGTCTCCTCCACACACACACGCACACACACAGGGGGAATGCAAAAGGCATGACTTAAGTATGCACAAATGTAACTTCTCTCTCACACACACGTATCACATGTAGTCATGTAATCATCCTTGTGATAGTTGACAAAGTGCTATCAGAGTTTATACATGTAACTAATATTGTAGAGGAGTAAACTTGACGAAATCATTTTACACTCTCAACTCGTCTTCAAATGCATTGCAACCAGAGAAAAAGAGGAGGAGGGAACAGGGTTCAGTTTTTTCTCTCTCTTTTTTTTCATAACTTGAAATCATACAACTCCAAAGCCATGTTTTTCCCATTGGATGAGTAAATGAAAAGTTATAGTAATATACGTCAGTTGTTGTTGTGGTTGTCATCTTGCGGTTGTATTTCATTGTTCTTGTTCAACTAATCAGTAAAAACTATCTCTCTCTTCTACGATGATACTTGTATGTTTATCCAGTCAAAGTTTGTGTGTGTGCTGGATGGAAGAGAGGGCAGAGTATCATAAATAATATAATACGTTGTAAGGACTTGAGGTCCTTCCTCATCGTCCATCGTGTGTGAGCTTTATCTGATAAGTTTAATATAATTTAATAGTTATTTACTATGAACAAGTATGGTGGAACACCTCCACAGACGTCCGTGGACTTTAGTATCCTTTCGACGTGTAGATAGACGAGACGACAGAAAGGAGCATGTACCTAATACTGGATCCTGTTTTCCCCTCTTGTTTCATCCCTTAAACAAAACCCTTGTTACTTCAGGCTTCATAGTGCAAATAAAATGTGCCTCACATACACTACTTTTTATACCTCCATGTGTGTTTGTGAAGGAGAGTGAGTGAGTGTGTGTGTGATACTCAAGATTATCTGATTTCTCGTCACACACAAACCAGCTTTAGTGTTTATCTCAACTCCTCCTTTTCTCAACATTCTACAATATTGGCTGACTGGTCATCATGTAGAATAGAAAGTACGAGGAAATAAATTTGGATTTACATTTTAAGTTTACTTGCGAAGCATGCATGGCAATTTACTATTAAAGTAAGATATACGTGCATAATCCTCCAACTTTTCAAATATTTTCTCAACTTTGTACGGGATACTCAGTAACTACAACCTTGCACAAGATACTTGTGTGTAAAAATGTCCTGGACACACACAGACATACACACGCCGTACAAAGGTCTAAACTGGACTCATTTGCAATTCCTTGTACTTTGGTCGAGATGATAAAATCAAAACAGGAGGAACGACAATAAATTTCCACTCAAATTTCTCTAATCCAAGTCGAGGCACATTACACACACACACCTTCCTTCCTATTGGATTTAATGTAGTGGAATATTGCACATACAGCTGTGCATAAATATGTAATGTTAACTCATCCCCTGAATTATCTACTCTATATTTTCATCTTTCCTTACTTGCACAAATGACAATTTTGAAAGTGGTCACCCAGGAATGATCAAGGAGATCCGTGAGGATGACAATACGTGGTCTTAATTACAGGTCAGATTTTTACATGGAGTAAAGATATGGCCAACGTGTATTTAGAATGACTTGAGCTTTAGGGTCTTAAAGCTATCACAATGTTGTGTAGTGTACACCGTAAGTAAGTACCTACGACTTTAGGGAAATGAACCATTTTTTCCAATTGAAACGAGTAATATATTTAGTTGTACATTTTAATTAGACGCCTCTTGCCGTACTCTCGATACGATCCATGTCAAGTCAGTCACCCCCCACTGTACACACTATTATGGAGTCTCTCCTCCTCCTCCTGTATGCCATATATTATGCTGTACTATAATTTGACACAAAAAAAACGAAGAGGATATGTATAATGGGAGAAGGAGGGAACAATAAATTACGTGTAAAACATTATTATTCCATTTGATTACAACATTAGCGATTAGGAGGAAAACACCCCTCCTCAACCTAACTGAATTAAAGGAGAGTTCAGTTTAATTAAAATGTGAATCATTCCGGAGGGGAACGTGTTTGTTTGATTGCAGCAACTTATCCACATTTTTATTCTCCCTCTCTCTCTCTCTGAACAGAAATTATGTACAAAAGCAAACAATTTTTTTAAACGAGTTCGTAATTGTAATGGTACCACTTTATGACTTTTTTAAGCCATCACACAAACACACACACACACAACACAGGGCACACAAGGAGAGAGAGAACGAGTCAACGATCATAGCATGTCTTTTTCCTGCACCCTCCTCTCCCTCAGATACAACAAAGTTGAATAAAGCGAAAGAAGAACCTGAGTATATTTTATACATTTTTTCTTTTTAGCTCGTATCACAACCATACAATTATTTCTTGTTTTCTTCATTTTATACACACAAAACGATGATGAGCTGCTCTCCTCTCAACCACCTACCCTCCTCTCCCTCTCCCCTCCGTCTTTCTTCAACTTTTGTGCAAACATGTATAAATCTAAATGGCAGACAGTGTTGAGAGTTGAAACTAACATCAAATGTGTGTCTACACTCTGTATGTTCAGCCTCCGTCGTCGTCGTAATCGTCCACCGCTAAAGTACCCTTTATGTAAAGGAAACAAACTGAATAAATTGTCAGCAACACAGTTGTAATTGGCTTAAGGAGTTGAGACTCTCAAGGAGCAAAAAAAAGTAAACTAAAAAAACGAAGAAGGGAGCCAGTAAGTGTGTGTGTGTGTACACCAATTATCTTTTTCCATCCTCCACCGGAGTTAACTAAGCGTAAATTTTTTCTGCCAATGTTGAAAAATCCCTGTAGTATCTACCTACACCAGTCTACAATCCCCCTCCTGCTTGTGTGTCTATTTCTCTCTTTCTGTTTGTGTTAACATGCCCATGTACCATGTGCATACACACGAAGTGAGCCTGGTTTTAAGTTTTCAAAGTTTTGATGTTTCTATTTCTAAAGGCATCTCAATGGGGAATAACTGAGGAACTAGCTCCTCGGAAGCTGTCTTTTTTGACAATTTCCCGATTTAAACTTCTCTTTCACACTCTCTTCCGGATCCCCCATTTGTTTTGAATGAAAATATCCCATTGGTTGTTTACAAACCCCAAGTTATTTCGGCACCATCAGTTTTTCCTCATTTTAAAAAACCTAACCTAACTTAAGATTCATAAGTCAAGAACCCTTCAACCGATTTTGCTCAAAATCAATAGGGGTCGTCTCAATTAGTTCACTCTATCGCTCTGCCAAATTTCGGCAAAATCGGTGAATATTTGTGATCTGTATCGTGTTTACAACGTTTTTATTTTGGAGCCCTAGAAGTGACCACAAGAAACTACATTCGCCTTTTTAAGGTTCACTTCGTGATAAAATGTTCAAAATAAGAAGTTCTCTCAAGCTTTTCATAATATAATATAATAAATGTGGTTGTACTGCTCATTGTTCATTTTTTCACCCTAAAGTACAAACATCAACATATGATGATGATAATAATATTAATGTAATAAATTTTTATCCACTTATAGCCACTTCAACAACATCTCTCTCTCCTCCTCCTCCTTCCTTCTTCCCTATGACTAAAGTTTATTAGACCCAAAGATGATAATTATTTTCAGGTAGGTACACTACACCCAGACACACACACACCTGTCTGTAGTCTGTACACATACTTGTTCATTAATTTTTATGTCATTGCCACAGACAACGAATCGTACATAAACCAAAATGGATGGATGGGTGTAGAACTGTAGAGAGAAGATGGGAGGAGGAGAAGAGTAAAAAAGAAGTTGGATGGGGAATTCAGGGAATAAAAACAAGAAGCATTGAACATGCAATTGATGACCTAATCGCATTAAACTCTCCACATTTGACAATGGGTTGTTTTAAAAACCAATTGAATTGAAAATTATGTGCAATCCAGTTTTGATCGGAAATCCAAAGACGAAGAAAAGAGTTTGAAGAATAGTGGAGTAGATTGAAGGAAACAAGGTCTAACTGACCTAATCTTGATAACCACGCACACACACAATTCTACAGAATTACATCTCGTCTACACTTATTTAATTTCTCTAATGACTTTTGACAGAAAATTATACGCATACACAAATACAATCAAAACTTCTCTTCTTGGAAAATACTTGTACAATCATACAAGAGAGAGATTTGACTCCCACACAAATATCTCGAATATACTGCCTCATCACATCACATTAGTCGTTAGTCATGAACCACTTAGTTGAAAGGGAGACGCAAAATCTGTCTGGACAGAGTACAAAGAGGGGGAACAAAGAAGAAAACGAGGTCTACATGTAATGAGCCATACGAAGAAATAACATATACGAATTTATATTGGACTACACTTGTGTACGATTAACGTGGTCCTTTTCTGGGAACATGTACACAAAATTTTTGTGTGTGTGTGTGTGGAGATCGGTGCGGGACAAGGGAAAAGAGTGTATTAAAAGCGATGAACGAATTATTATCGAAAATGCAAGGAGAGAAAAGAAGGATACTATGAGACTCACGCAACTTCCTCAGAAACCAAAGCAAATTTTCGTGCTCTTACTTATTAGAACAAATTACCCTTTTTATACATGGCACATGTATGCACTTACAACGTATGTAAGACGGTGTGTACTTGGAGCCCCAACTTTCAGTTTATCTGTTCCCTGTTGTGAGTGCAGTGTTAGATAATGGTGAAATATTACAACAAGACTAGAGTGTGGAATCGGGAGATGTACATACTGGTACATGTGTGTGTGTGTGTGTGTGTAGTACAGGATGATATTCAAATTAAGCTTGTACCTGCATGGGAATGAATTTTTTTCCATCTCCCTCTCCCTTTTTAGAGTGTATGTGTGTGTGTTTGAGTGTTGAGTTTTCGACGTTTGACTATCCACATTGACCCTGTTTGTAAATTTAGCCGAGGCAGAGACTTGGCCGGGAGAAATAATAATGGGTTTGGATCAAATTGTTCAAAATGCAACTACTTCAAAATCTCAATGGTTTGTAGTATCCACATAATAAAGTAATGTATTATTATGTGTCTACGACCAACCATAATCATACATTGCATTAGTTCGTTATTGTTGTTCCACACATGTTCATCCATTACGTACACACACACACACATCCAACACACCATATAAATTCATCTCTTTGGAGAGCTGGATCCAAAATAAATTGTGTACAACACGATCCACACAGAAAACAAGTCTTGATGTAAATATATACTGGTACGTTACACAACACACGGACGATAGAATGTTCCTCGTTGGAAATATTTGTTAATGTGCACTACCGTTTCCTTCACAGCGTGAGCAGTGTGTGTGTGTAGTGTGTACACATTAAATATATTATAGGGTTATAGAGTAGGAGGAGGAAAAGTCTGTGAAAAGGGAAAACAAAAAAATGTTCCAAATTCAAAATGGTTTTGGAGTAATGGTGGGGGTGTGTTCCTTGAACTTGTAAACTTGTACACAATCAGAGGAAAATAAATATATGATGAATTTTTCCATTATTATATAGGACAAACAATAATTAAACATGGTATATGTGCCTGTATCATCCTATATCCGACACATCAGAAGAGAGAGAGAGAGAGGAAGAGGAGGGAGGGAGTTGATTGCAAAAATGAAGTTTTACATCCTTTTCACTTTTCACATTTATTTACATTTCCTTTTCAACTCCCACATTTCAAAATGTGATGACCACCATCATCGTCATCATCCCATACCATCCTCAACACACACACACCACATCATTCTGTTCCTTCCCTACACCGTAGTCCGTAAGCCAGTACAAAGTCTGGATTTTTGCAATGGGAAAAAGAGTATATAATTATATTGCAACTAACTAATAAGATAAACCAGGTCGTCTTGTTATCTATTGACTTTGATCTACCTCAAATCTCTGTTTCCCCTGTTGGCTATTTTAATTAAATAAGTATTTGTGTTGTACAGTCCGATACAATAATAGATCACACACACACGAACAATAATATTGTTATTTACTGGTATGTAAGAGAGAAAAATCCCAAATATGGGAATTTGAATGGCTGAAAAGTTTACTCATTTGACGAGAGAGAGAGAGGGAGGGAGAACAAAAAAATCATTTGAATTTTAAATTAACTTCTTTTAATTACGTGTTATTATGGTAGAGCCATTTTCATGTCAAAAGTTTTTGAACAGTCGTATCACTCAACATGCATATTAGGTATATAGAGTGACACATGTTGCTATATGGATACCCACCTCTTTGTTTGTATGTGTGTGATTACGCTGTAGAGAAGGTAACCTTTAATTCAGTGATGATCTACGCTATTCATATGCAGAAGATATTAAAGAGAGAGAGAGAGGGAGGGGAAAAAACAATGCTTTTGTGTATGAGGAAGGTAATGGAAAAAATATATAAAGGATCTTGCCAAAACGACTTAATAGGTGAACATTTTTTTTGCACACTGTCAGAACGATGCTGCATTCAGTACAAAAGTTGTAGAGACAACTTGTGAGTATCTTTAAATTGATACTTACGCGTCCGTTTGCATGAGTCTCATCTCTCTCTCTCTCTCAAGTAGGGTTCATTCAATAAATATCCATTTTGGACATGAGAACATGGTGTGTGTGTGTGCTAGTATGTGGACAAAAGAATGTTGAGATAGGCTGGAATTTTCAATAAAATAACATTCATGGTCACCCTCACAGCCAACAGCACACAGGCAGGCAGGCAGGGAAAATGTGTGTGTGTGCAGAAAAACAACAACAACAAAAACAAGAGAGGAGGAAAGGGATCGTCGGCTGACGCCGATTTGACAGGAGATGCCAAAAAAAGGTAATCTCGTGGCCACATTGAATAAATTTTCATGAGAAGAAATGCACACACACACGCTTAGAGTAGAGTACTTGTGTTGAAAAAAGAAGACGACTTTTCATCCATACACTCACAAACAACACAATGGAAAAATAAATGTGCAGAGTCAATTCACCCCCACCACAATGAACATGAAACAGTTAATATATGAAGAAGAGGGAGAGACGGGCAAAAAATAAAAACAATCTTAAAGTTCTTCACTAGCGTACACACTCCACACACAAACAGTGAGGGACAGAAAAACGTTTAATATGATAAAAGAACTGGAAAATATTAATATTAATAACTTGGTGGAACGACATGCAAATTAAAAACTGGCACTTTGTGAAATGTAATAAAATGTCAAGTAAACGAGTTGTACTGTGTGTGTGTGTGTAGCATGTGCAGAGAGAGAAGTTCTACATCCTACATCCCACGTACACATCACTGAATTATACTTGAATAGAGAAATGGATGATTTTGCTTCACTTATACTTGTACACCCCTCTTGGGGGTAGACGAAAAAAACACGTAATCGTGCTAATCTGACACAAACGCACACTTCCACAATGGTCAATGCAGAGATCAAAAGAATAAAGGAGGGGGAGGAGGGGGAAGGAAACCATATGGAAACTTGATGACTTGAGCATATACTAATTGTATTATAATATAATAAAATGTGCGTGGGAATCCACATTGTTCTCTCCCCCTCTTTTCTCTTCTCTACCCGAGGATGAGTGCGGATTAAACGAAAGAAAAAATATCACCATTTTTTGTGTGGATATGTGAAAAAATCCGTGAACATACAATTTTTCTGCTGTAATTTCTCTCCTTCTTATATACACTCTACAAATTATTACAGACTTGGGTCGGTTGGTTGACTACCTGAACTTATTTGTATCAACAATCATGTCTACCAGACTATGTGTGTATTTTTTGGATTTGCCTGCCTCCACTCTCACTTGAGATTTTTGGGAAATTGAGGAGAGGAAGAAAAAATGAGGGTGTCTCGGTCTCTTCATGTGAAGGGAGGATGTAATGAAGAATTAAACAAAGTAAGAAACCACACACACACAATCCTTTCTCATCATTCCTGTTGACTAGTCTCTTTTTTATGAAGAGTGTTTGAGTTAATATAAAATGGGAATGAGGAGGTATCACACATTGGAGGTTTACAAGAATGATTGAGGATCTTATTTAAAGTTTGCTATTTATTTATTTACAACCCAATATTCGATTTGGATGTGTGTGTGGAAAAGGAAATTTCATCTCTCTATTCATACACAAAGTATAAAGAAATCCGTTGAAGTGGTTGAGAAAAAAAACCAGATATCTTTTTTTGAAAAAACATTCAAAACAAATAATAATAGTCGTAAAGTTGTCTGTACCTTTTGCTGTACAGATCGAGTGTGTGTGTGATTGAAATTCAATAATGAAAATAATCAGTAATTATTAATGGAAAACTTTAAACGATTACAGACAGAATTAATAGGATACTTATACTGTATTTTTTTCCAAAACTCTTTGTTTTTCCATGTTTATCGACAAACCTGCCATTCCTGTTTTTTCCCCTTTCTATTACCTAAATATTGTGTAGTGCACACCACTCCACACCACACCACAAACACACACACACATGATTACACAATACGAGATACTAGTAAAATATTTTCTGCCTAAATCCTGGTGTGTCACACCTTTGGCCTTTTTTTTCAAGAGACCAACTTTTTCAACTTGGACAAAAAAAGGTGCGTCAACATTCGTTGGACGCTCATTACCATGATCACGCAACGGATGAAATAGAATCTTCTCAAGTTATACTAACCTATCGGTGGAGTCTCATGGTATTTATTTCTCTGTCCTGAGGGTTCACATACTTTTTCTAAATGTGAGTGTATATATGGACAAGTGTTTGAATAACTTTATGGACTCTGAGTTTTTTCCTCTCTCCCTCTTGCCCTGTTGTTGTTGGTCGTTGGTGGTGTACACATTAATGATATCCCTTAATTTCCTTCTACAGTAAGTAATTCTTTGCGTAAAATGTAAATACTACACTATGGCTCGTAGTATGTAGTAGGAGTAGCATATTATGTGGTAGTACGGACTTTGTGTCCTCACATGGTTTCCCAGGCACACACACACAGTATTTAAAACTATTATACAACAACAGGTATTTACAATATAATACTCTCACTGGGCGTCTCACATTGTCAGTCTCTACACCAGCGTGGCAATAATGCGAGAGTATGTTGTACAGATTTTGAGAGAGAAATTTCCCGACAGCGACCTTTACAAAAATTTTTCCACAAAATACAGGGAGGGAGAGAAGAGGAAAACTAGTTTTTTCTTCCAGATTGAAAGAGAGGGAGAGAGGAGCATCAGCGTGAAGCAGTATGCTATCTCAACATTCTATCGCCATACAAGAGAAAGAGAAGAGATAGTGAGAGGGAGCACGACATGATATCATTGCATTTTCGGTCACTCTTCAGTGCAAAAACCTACGTGTTTGTTGTAAAGGACTTCTTGGTTGGTAAAACTTTGGAGAGATGAGAGAGGGAGAGGGAGGAAAAAGTTTTTAAACCGTCCAAACCCGTGGTTTTTGTATTTATTTCATCATCATCTTCAACAGCTTGTACTGTAACTGGTAGAACCGCACGCAATCACAATTAGTCTACTCAAGAGTCTCTTAAACAACAAAATGTATGCCTTATGAGTTTCACTATCACAAGTCCTCCTCCTCCACACATTTGGCCAGATACGAGAGGAGAGGAGGAGGGGAACTCATAAGACAATATATTAATAATAATTTGATGATGATGCTAAATTTTTTGGTAAATTTAAATTGTGGATTTGATTGTTTTAATGGTAGGTGTGTAGTTAGAGCGCTTCATTGCATCTGCCCACTGTGCCTTACTTCCGTGCAGAACGGAGGAGAGAGAGAGGAGAAGAAGAAGAAGATCCCATGCAGTTTGGAGAGTGAGAGAGTATTTTGTTAAGTGTGTGCAGACTCAGTTGAGGATATAACAATATTATGTAATAATGATAGAGTTTTCCTTACTCATAAAGTACTTCATGAAGCGCAAAATACACGAGCTTCATATCATCTATGAATTTAAATCAACTTTTTTCACTCCCCTCCCTCTCCCTTTTATAATTTTTGTACACAAGTAAAGTGTAAGTAAGTAGGTTTTATACACAATAATCTTTACTACCATGCATTCAAAGTCATAAACCTACGCGTAGGTACTCAAAAAGATCCAAATCTCAATTTACTCACGCCAAAAGAATGTTATGAGTCGAACGAGCCCAGAATTTTAAGTACAGATTATCAAATTTTTGCTTCCATAAAAGGAAATTATGTTCATTGTGACCTAACACACACACACACTCCTCACACGCACATACAATAACTACCTTTGTTTCCATCTGCCCGAAACATCATCAACATTAGAAGATGAGTTCTCTCTCTTCTCTTTCAACAAAGAAGCACATTTGTGGATCATAATAATATTATTATGCCAACTAATAACCATAAGCACGACGCTTGTCAATACTCGTTCCAAAGAGATCTAAACATCTTTAAAAGACCTCCTCTTCAAAAACTAAAACATGAATTGCTAATGAGGATGTGGATCCGACTGGGATGGTAACAGAATTTGCAAAATAATCTTTTCAATTCATCTCACAGTCATACTTAAAAGGGATGAGAAAAAAGGAGACGTACCTGTTGATTGTGAGATCCAGTGGAGAGTGTCACTTTACATTCCGTATTATTTGACTCAATGTTGACGACAGTACAATGGACGATACTGATGGAGTCCGACAGGACAGCAGCAGCTTGGACAAAATCCTCGGCACTCAGATCCTCCACGGGTTTCCGGTCCCCATTCGGGAGTTGAGTGAGGGAACCACGGCGGAAAGCATCAATGAGTGGCATTTGTTCCACTTGGATCGGTGGACTTGTCGTCGTGGACGCCGGCATGACCTTGAAACTGGTTGACTTTGACTTGTGTCCAAGATTACCATTACTATTAATAGTTGAGATGAGCGTGGGGGTGGAGGGGGCAGACATGTACCCGGCTGGACTTTGATTCCCACTCGGAGTCCCTTGTGGACTATTACTGTTACTCCCATTGATGGCCGTGCTCTTGAGATTTGGGAATTGGAAATGATATTGTTGAGCAGAGGTGGCAGAGGAGGAGGAGGAGGGTGAAGAGGGGATTAGATACGGTGATTTTGGCGAATCATGATTCATCGTAGAATTACTACTACCACTACAGTTACTATTGTTACTAGTCAAAGCATTGCTGGACGGGTTTTTAGTGTTATTACTCAGGTACTTGAGCGAAGGAGAGTCCACACTGCCCCCGCCACTTGGAGACGAAGATGGTGGTAGTAGGAGGGAATGGGGCTGAGGAGGAGGGGGAGGAGGGAGGAGGAGATCCGTTTTACTATTCGGTACAGCAAAATTCCATTGACCAGAGCGCTTCTTTGGACTTGGTGGGAGGAAAGGACTGTGATTGTTATTCACATTATTGTTGTTGTGGTTGAGCTTCGTACTGGACTCTACCAAAATCCCGAGTGGACTTGACTCATTTCCTATTGGGTTGGACATGACGGATGGAGGATGATGATGAGGAGACTGATGGAGATGGAGTCCATTCGGTGAACTTGGGAGATGATTTTTATGATTTTTGACACAATTATTATTGGAGAGATGATCGGGGGAACGTGTGAGAATGTAATGTTTGAGGGATTTTGCTCCTCCTCCTCCTCCTTTTATGAGGTCTTTATTAGAGTCCATTTCCATTTCCTTCATATGTTGCTGATACTGTTGATGCTGTTGCTGCTGTTGAAGTTGGGACACACACAAATTCCCATTTCCATTTGACATTCCTCCTCCAGGATTTTTTGGTGATGGTAAATCAATCCAGACTTTGTTACGACCTCCATTACTGGCCAAATTGTAAGATTTATCACTGGAACTTTCTCTCTCCCTTTCTCTTTCCCTGTCCATGGATCCTCTGGACATTTGACATCCGACTGAGGATGGAGGAGGTAAGTTTGGAACTGCATTTGAAAGTCCATTACCAATTCCAAGTGGACCACCTTTGGACACCCCTGGTCCACCATTTGAGAATCGACTATTATTGTTACTACTAGTTATGTTGTTATGATGGGAATGATGATGATGATGGTGTTGTTGTTGCTGTTGTTGCTGAAGTGCATGATTGTTCATATGATTGTGATTGTGACCATTGTATCTCTCCCCCGCCCCCACAGACTCAATCAATTGATTGTGAAGGGAGGTCGTGGAAGTGGTTTGAGGTAAATGAGGTGAATGTTGTTGTTGTTGTTGTTGAGGGGATGGAGGAGGTAGGTAGGATGAAGGTGGAGGTCTAGGAGGAGATGGAGATAGTGAGGACCTCATCTGTGGGATTGTGAGGAGATTGGGATGGAAGTTGTCGAGATGATTGTAAGTAGCACCAAAAAGTGGGTATGGGAGGGAGTGTGAGGCTGCAGCATAAAAATGTGGACTAAGATGAGCTGCATGATGTCCAGGGATTCCATGGAATCCTACTCCTCCAGGGTAGAGTCGGGATGCTGCAGCAAATTCGGACAATCCTGGAGGGAGTCCAGGTTGGTAGGCTCCATTGACACTCACCCTGTCAGACTGTAACAATGAGGAGGATGAAGAGGAAGATGAGGATGAGGGTGAGTGTGACTTGTTGGGTGATGCAGAGGCACCTGGAGAAGGGGAGGAACATGGAATTGGCATCCCACCTCCAGGACCGGAAATTCCATTGTTACTATTATGATTGTTGATGTGATTACTATGACTTTCCCCATTGTAAAGGTGCGGAGAGGGTGGAAGAGAAGATGAGTCTTTCCGTGGACTTGAGTGGAGTTGGTGAGGAGGAGGATGACTATTTGTTGGATTGTAAGATCGACGAAGTCCATTCACTACCATATGGTTACTGGACGAGTGATTGTGAGAATCACTGGGATGAGCTGCAGTCCCATTTAGAATGGATCTTTCTCTTCTTTTCCCGGATGGATCATTACTACTCAACACTCGGCTACTCACCGGGAGTGACGGGACGAGGAATTTTTGAGAGTCTACCCTCAACCGTCCATTCTCAAGGCCCAGTGGGATTTGAGCCTGCTTGCTCAGTGAGTGTGTGGAAGTGGAGTTGAGGGATGTCGCCGAGATCATCGTCACTTATTTTTGTCACGGTCTGTTCCAGGGCATCAGAGAAAGGTCACTGAGTGGGTGAAGCTCCCGGGAAGGTAGTCAAATCTGTAAAACAGAGAAAAGAAATGAGAATCATGAGTAATTTTATTAGGGACAAATTGTTGATGAAGCAACGACTGTAATTTTCCATAATCTTGGTTCTGTTCTACAGTGGGAGGTGTCATTAGATGACACAATTTGTAGCAAAAGTAATTAACCTCAAAAGAAAAAGTTCTACATTTCTTGTGTACTTACTTAGTACAAAGTTTTTCTTTGGGTTTTTAAAATTAGAAAAAATAAATGACACTATTTTTATTACTCTTCGATTTTTTCAACGAATTTTTTAAAAATGCAGACGTTAAAAGAAGCCGGTGTGTAGAAATGAAACTATATTGATGACTCTGTTCTCAATGGATTGATTGAAAAATCCTTTAGTCAGCAAAAATAGTAACTCTACAAAACACACACAAAAAATTTCCCTTCATCTCCTTTGATATAATGTCAAACCATGTCGTCAAAATTATAATCCTCATGATGATGGTAATCACATGCCGCTAATTTGATTACTTTGAGAGTTAAAAAATCCAATTAAATTGGTCGTGCCTCCCCCTCGTGTCTACGTCTTTCTCTCTTTGACAATATTCCAAATCTAACTGTCCTTCCCACTTACGTCTCCACGCACGCAGAGTGCAGTAATTTAATTATTCAATTAAGAGTCTCAAACATTTCCAGGACGACACACTGGCTTAAAAGGAGGAAGTGGTACACATGGTAAAAGATGGGACGTTAGGAAATCACCGGATGATTACCCGGATTTGTTTGTAAACTCCCACCCCTAATTTTTCCCTTCACACGAATATTATTCCTGTTGAGACTCTCAACTGGAGAGTGACAATACGTCTGGACATAAAATATTGGGCACCGTACGCTATACCTTTTTGTACTGGAAGGAGGTGGGTTCAAACGAAAACGTTTTGCATGTGTCGTTCTATCCCTTGCATACACACACACGCACACAACACTTGTTTCACAAAAGTCTTGGAAGAAATACGTTTCATAGAGACAGACAGAGAGGAATAGATGAGGACAGAGAAATCTCCTGTTGTTCACTTACACTACGGACTACAGACTGTCCATTTACCATGGCAGTGGCTGAGAGTCAGAATAATTTTCTAGTTTGTATGACACACACATATCAATGTAGTGGCCACTCTTTATAGGAGTTGTAGGGACAGGGATGTGAATAAAAAGTGTGTACAGTAGTATATACAATTTGTATGTTCAGATGAGCACGAGCTGCTCTCCAGCAAACTTGCCTTGCTGAGTGAGACAGTCAGTTTGTCTCTTTACATATTGGAGACTGGACTGGGGAGTGATAATACATGCTATAAAATAATACATGACCAAGACTAGAGAGAGAAGTGAACTGCTGGTTGCGGCTTTCCGGCATAGGATGATGATGATACAGAACTGATATAGGATATGAAAGGTTGAAGAGTGTAGAGAGAGGCAGAGAGAAGTGCCACTTATGCCACTTCACTTGAGCTCGTTCAGCTGCATAAAATAATTATTATAAAACTACATTTCTGTCAGCATGATAGAGTAAATGTTGAAGAGAAGGACTAAAACCTCATCATAATACATGCAACAAGATTATCAAAAATTTAATAGCCACACAGCCAAGAAACTTGGTAGGTATTCAAATTAAATACACACACACAAGTCACTTGGTATCATTGTAGTGTAGTGAGTACGCGCGCCCAGCCTAGTCATCCTAAAGATTTTCATCATCTTGTTATGACATATATATTATGCATGGTACAATAGAGTACTCACAAGTGATTACGTGATGGCCATTAAGCTCTTCTGTATTATTGACTTGTTTTCCCTAATCATCAAGCAGACCATTTACACCCTCCTCCTTCTCCTCTCTGTACCCCTTATGCACTCCTGTTTGTTTGTACTGTATTTGTAGTGGTGTGTGTGTAGTGAGAATGCGTGTGGATGGTGGGTTGTTAGTGTGTGTGTGTAAGAAAATTTAAATAAATAAACACAATCAAGAATTAATTAATCCCTCCATCGTACAACTTTGACGACTTTGAACTCATGTGCATTTATTCCTGATACAACCTTCACATAATATTTACTATACTAGCTTTACATGGAGAAGGAGGAGGAATTGTGGGTGTGTGTGTGTGTTGTGTGCACTCCCTGCACTTGTTTTTGTTCTGTTTGACATATTTCCCTCACTCTCCATTCATGTTTTCAGGATGAGTGTTGGAAGGAGGGTTACAGGGTTTCAGTACAGTGTGGCCTGAGTATAAAAGAAAGGAAGAAACAGGGAGAAAAAATGAGAAATTCTACTACAGTCGGATACATAACTTGAGAATGCATGAAAAGGAGGAGGGGAAAATCAAAAAGAAGATATATGAGGATACATAATTGATATATTCCAATTTATTATCATCTCTTTAGAGAGCTTATCAAAATAAACTCATTTGAGTGAAATCTATTATTGGAGTAAAGGAAAGATATTTCTAGGAGATAAAAGGAGGATGGAAGTGAGTGTGTGACTCTCTCTCTCTCTCTCGGTGTGTGTGTACAGAGTACTGTTGAAAATCCTCTAAATGTCCTCATTTGACATGCAAAGAGACTCTCTAGTCAGCTGTACGTTGAGTCCCACAGCCCTGGAGACAAAAACGAGAGACTGGTAAAAACTGGAAAGGTTGAAAAATAATAACTCTTGTAATTTTCCTATGGTATATAAAGTGTACCAACTACACACACACACACACACACAGACTTCTGGTTTGTGACTTTGCCTCTGCTTTATCACACTCTTATTATCATTCTGCGTTTAGTAGTTGAACATTTCAATGTAACGCCATGTGCATATCTTCATGCACACACATGATACATGTGAGTGTGACACACACACATCCAGTGTACACACTGAATACCTAAACAAAGTACGACAGCATCCACACACACAAACTCTCCATTCTGTCATTTATAGAGAAACCAACCTTCGTACACTCACAATTTTTTCTTTTTAATCGACAATAGTTGTGTTATTCCCTGTCTCTGTCTCTCTCCCTCTCTCTCGATTATCACATATTGTGGAGTATTTAGGCTCAAAGACCATCCCTCAAATCAAATATTGGTATAAATTATACTACTATTATGTACACACACACATGAGTGACAACAGTTACAGCACACACACATTGACTCGTAAAGAGGGGGGATGAGAGTGAGTCCAAAGATTTTCTCTCTCTCCCTCTCTCTCTCTCTGGTAAACTTTTGCCGTATCAGTAGGATGAAAAATGTTAAGAGAGAAAATTCGCCATATCATTTCGTAACAGATTTTTTTTGCAATATCAGTCGTTGTTTCTTTAACCCCTATATTTCAAATACAATCAGAACATTGTTCTCAAAAGTACACATTCAATAAAATTGATGTGGGAGAGAGTGTACTACTACTGTAGTGTGTGTGAAAGCATTTTGACTGAATGAGTAAATACATGTACAAAAATAAAATGTCCGGATTTAGAATCTGGTTTAATGTACAAATAATGTATTTAATTACGTACATGATTGACTACAGTATATTAACCTCTGCTTTTTTTTACAGAGAGAGAGAGGAAGGAAGATTACTTTAGAATAACAGAGAAAGAGGAGAGTCAAAGGAAAAAGGATCTACTCTGTACTCTTTTTCTTTACGTTCGACTGTGTGTGTGTGTTGTATATATAGAACAAAGTATCACAGAGTTATTTTATTGAACAGTCATGGTGTCATTAGACAGGAGCATGGATCGTAAAAGTTCTCTGTCGTATCGTACAGCCAAGCAAAATTTGTTTTTTTCCCAGAGCATCGGCTTCATCACACACACACAACTAACCAACGAATCATCGACAGTCAGCACTGTATTACACAGCATTACAGAGCTAATCTGTACAGTGCGTATAATGGAGTTTTGTGTCCATGTGTGCAATAGTCATGCGAGAGTGGAAGAATATTGTCGAGTATAAACCCATGTCAATTTGTCCGTCACGGAACCTACATACAAAACGTACATTCTCTCATTCTGTATAAATAAAAGGGACATTATATTATGACATTCCCCTCCTCTCTCTCTCTCCTCTCAAGATATTATTGTACATGACAGCAACAACATTTTCATTTGAAATGTTAAAGGCAGAGAGAAAAATGGATGATACATAGCTTTCCAAGATATTAGACACAGTAGTAAGTTGTCAGGTTGTGTCATGTCATAAAGCGTAATTTTTGTCTGTAAATATTTCTCCGAACGTGTGTGTGTGTGTGTGTTGGGTTCCTCTGTCCCTACAAATATTATCTTAGCTATTCTTTGGAGGGGAGACTTTGGAAAAAACATGACCTGGCTTAAGTAGACTGACCTCTTTATGTAATTCACCAGAATATACAAGGAATACAAAAGATACATGGAATGACCGCGGAGATGGATTAAAATTTTTCAGCTTTCACTGTTATGTAATTTTGTACCTACTAAATTCTTGAACTTGTATACATTGTCAGTGCAGAGGAGGAAAGTCATTGGATTTTTTAATGTCTCATATTTCTCTTGTTTTTTTTCTCAATTTAATCAATTCTGAATGGAAAGGGACCGAATAAACAATTCATACATTTAGTCTACTCTGAAAGGAGGAACTTGTGACCATCCCTATCCCATCCCATACCATTCCAATGTATTAATATTAATAGGTTTACATTCAAAGAAATGGCAAGTGCATGGATCAGAAAGATTTTATTACCTCTACTCTCCATCAACTGGAGCTCCACTGAACATCTCTCTGTCTCTGATATCATGAATGGAAGGACCCATAACCTCAATCATTCACAATCACTCTCATAAAAATAATATTCAGTAGCACCCCATCATGTACATGTGAAGATAAAAGTTTCTACTCAACTCCACACACACACTGAATCTGTGAGTGTGTGTGTGTGTGGAGAAATATTAAAAAATATCGTTCACTGCAAACATTTGAAAATTTTGCAAGTACTGCAAACTAGAACAAGTGTAGAGAGAGAAAATAAACTCTTGGATATGATGTAACGTGTGTGTGTGTATTTGTGGGTGTACAATACATACTCATTCCATTTATGTACATAAATCTCATATTCATCAAACAAAATCACGAGATTTTTTTTCCGTCCATGTTTATATGCAATGTAAGTCAAGCTAGTCCAGAAGCCGAAGAGATTATCTAGTACTCCATCAAATGTACTTTTGTGTATGCACATACATAAATTGTTCACACACACACAAATGCAGTCTAAACGTCCAGTCTAAAAAAATTCCACCTACCAAATCATAGTAAAGTTAAATCCTACTAGTTATCATACGCACACATGTACATGTATGCACTGTACTATCAAATTTTGACAATAAACTCGGGACTAATCCTCCCCATTAAGTATATATAGAGAGTAAAAATTGTACAACACATGATAAGATAAACCACCACTTACACTCTATATCCCTTTCATCTGTATGTAATTATGTAGTAGTAGTCAATAGTTATATTGTAGGTGTGATAGACAATTATCAATTAATTATAGGTTCATCCTCATTTTTTGTGGTTCAACAAATTCTGATTGAACATTCAATAGGTCAGTTTGAATCATGAGAATTGTGTCCATTGTCTATGAACTCAAACGTTTTTCCCTCTCTCTCTTTATTCCTATTCGTTTTGATACTCCTAATCAACAAAATAACTACTAATTTATTTACACAGGTCATCACTGATCTGAAAGATACACCCTTTGCTGACATAACTTTGTGAAACATTAAAAATACACATACATGTATGTAGGGAGAGAGTTAGCCTGTCATGGAATTATGATGAGACATTTTGATTTCCTAGATGCAATTCATTTGTATAGTTACTTGAGCTGGTTGATAGGGGGGATGAGGATGATGACGAAGACTCTCTAGTTTGTTTTACTATCATTCAAAATGTGCTAGATACGTATATGATTAGATTGTAGATTGAACTTTGGCGACGAGCTGTCTGTCCTCAGTTTACCCAATCCAATACTATACTACACAGTATAAAAAGATACACACTATGAAAACCATCTGTATGTGTCTCCCTCCCTCTCCCTCCCTCCTCTCTCCTTACACACACACTGTTGCATGTGATTATACAACACATGGATAGACAACAACGTAGAAAAAGCTTACCTAAGTTCGAATGAGTGATCATGACGAGAGTGAGAGAGAGAGCTGGTCCAAAAAAAATAATCCCCGTCTCCTCCATTTCAAACTCTGACACTCGTAATGACAAGCCCACGGTACACGGAACGACTATCACAGAACCTCATCCTGAACATGACATGCCCCTATTGTACACACACACACACACCACACAGTTACATACGAGTTGCAGTTGCAGCATGAAGCTTCAAGGATTTTGCCCAGGTTCGCAGTTAAACTCGTCAGACACACACATCCACAAACAGAGAGACACAGAAAAAGAGAGTCATATAAACTTTATTAGTTTCCGTACATTTTTTAACTATCCCTATCTTATGTATTCCACAGCTCTCTCTCTCTCTCTTTCTCTCTCTCTGCGTGTGTGTGTCTGGTTCTCCAACTTCATATAGCTTTTCATTTTATGACACATTATGTCCACTACTATGCACTTTCGCGTGAAATATTCACGTCCTTATTTTGTGTGCACCTACACATTACACAGAGTGACCTGCACCAGAAGGGCTTTCAAAAAGTTTTAAAAGTCTTTTCGCTCTGGAGTCTAAATAACACATACACAACTATGAAGTTGAGTGGGAGACTGCTTTCATGTGCAATATGTCTTGTACTTTGAGTGAGAGAGTGATGAAGAGAAAAGACTTGAGGGATTGAATGGGAGGGAATGGCAAAGGTTGAGTAGTTGTACTAATATTGAATTTATATTTTAACTGTCCTTAGCTTGGAAAAATAATATTTTTCTCTTTCATAAGTATAACTGTCTGTGTACTACTACATGTATGCTGCAAGGATTTATACTTGGACGTGTTGATATCTAAAGGAGCAGTGTAGAGAGGGGATGCAGAACATAAAACTAGTCAGTCAAATATGCTAAATTTAAAGTTGTCTGTGAAAAAGCTCAATGGTTTTTTGACGGACGAGAATGGGCTACGATTCCTTGTCACCTCTCTGTCTTACAACATAAATTATGCAGAAAAGCGAGAACCTTTTTTTCTACACATATACACGCATACACTTAACAGAGAAGTGTACATGGGACACATAAAACTGAAGTGTAGTACATTGGCAAAAGTCAAACACAAATATGTAACAAAACTCCTGACTCACTTTTTGTTGCAAAAAATACTGTCTAACCTCTACATTTGAATTTGTTATGTCTCTTGCCCTTCTCTACTTTTTCTGTTGAAAAACTGACTGCAAAAAAGTGCACAATAACTGCACTGTAGAAAAAAACTATTGACTCTAAACAGTTTATTTACCACCACAACCATCAAATTGGAGGTTACTCCTACCTACACTCATCTACTTTACTTTACTACATGTACTGTGAGTCTGCCTTGTCTTCTAAAATCTATGTAAAATTCTGGATCTCATTATTTATACGATATATAAAGACATAATGGATCTCTCATTCCTCTCCTATTTTTCTTTCTTTTCCTCTCCCTTTTGCCTAGCAACTCCAGAAAGACGGTATAAAATATGAAGAAAACTGTTGTAAACTATATATTGCAATATTATTATTATCATCTGAAATTTTACTACGAAACCTCACTATTTATAAAGTTCTCTACACTCCCCTTCCCCCTCTCTCTCGTTTCTGTTCCTACTCTCTTGGTAAACAAGAATGTTTGAACAGGATGAGAGTGGTGTGTGTGTGAGGAGGAGTGCACTCGCTTTTTTACATGAAGATGACTGTATAATGCACACTGAACTGAGAAAGAGAGAGAGAGAAGAGAAGGACTGGTTACTTTTTCTGTCTTGTCACTTTTTTCTCTTTCTCTTGTATGTGAGTCTGGTGGAACGCCTACTTGGCAAAAGTAGCTCGTTTTCCCTGAATTCTTATGTAATTTTTTCTCCCCTCTCTTATTTAGTTCCTATGACGTTTTCACTTTAGTTTATTTCAAGTGGGCATGCTAACGACAACAACAGAAGAAGAAACACAAGAAGAGAAAGAGGAGGAGGAGGACTCACAGAATGAGAATCTCCAGTCTTGTATGTCGCACTCAATCACCAACCATTTTATTTGACTTGTAAAAGCGGTTGTTTCATTGAAAAATTTATACGGCAAAAATTTCTCAAGACTAAAAGAAACAAATCTTGTAGTAGAAAATAGACTAGGGATAAATACCCAATGAAGTCTTGGCTGAAGTTTTGGCTGTTGTTGTTGTTGCTAATGCTGGGAAGAAGGACACAAAAAATGTTCTTCCAACTCGAGTCTTGACAGGAGGGGGGATTTGAACACAAGTTTTCAAACTGAAGACACTCCAACTCGTGAGAATCAGAGTAAGAAGAAGGAGGAGGAGGAGGAGGAGAGTTTGGTGGAGCGCGTGCCGATGAGATGGTGATTGATTTATATTATTTATAGTGGGACAGTCATGAAAATTTCCAAATGAGAATAATAAATTTCATTCATAAATTTTAAATGCTTTGCTATTTGTTTATGCTTTTAAAAAGCCTTTGCTATTGTTCATGCAGTGTGTTGGGGGTTGTACATCGTATTGTGAGTGTGTGTGTGTGTGACTGTGACGTGCCTTCATTTTTGTTGGTGTGAAGGATATGAGGAGCAGTACAAAGGTCCAATTATTGAGTTGTGCAATGCAATGAGGTATTCAACTACGAGTTTATGTACACTTTTGGTGGAGATGAATTACTCTCCAGCTATTGATAAATGATAATTAAAAAGGATTTTTTAAACCAGTTCATTTAGCACTGTCGGCAAAAAAAAGGAATGATGAAGGCCCAATGCAATGAAGGAACTTTTTGTACGACCCTTTGTTTTGTACATATAAGCTATGCCCACGAATATAAACACACACACAGTCTCTTTAGAGTACAATTGGGAGTGGGGGAAGATTGTGTGTACATTAATGAGTGAGCATCATTTCAGATATTATTGTTACATAATGCACATAACAATATTTAATGAGGTCTAGGACTTGAATACTGATGGGAATGTTTTTTAAAAAAGTTCAGTTTGTTTTGGATTAAATGAATTGATTCTGAGTAGTTAAGATGGAGTATTGTATGTTTGTGTGTTGACGTGTGTGTGTGTGTGCGTGTAATATACATGTACATATTTTTTGAATGGATTGATTGTGATGAACACTTGGAATACTATTACTGTGCACAACATTATTGTGTGTGTGTGTTTTGTACAATTACTGTACTGTACAATTACTGTTTGTGTTTATATAAGGGACATTTTGATGATGACGGGGTGGTGGTGTGTTGGCATTCAAATTATTATTAAATTTATTACTGTCATTTATATTTTAACTATACACCCTCCCTCCCTCCTTCTCTATACTCCATCAGTTTTACTTAAGGGGTTGAATATAGCGGGTTGTGTGGTGAGCGAACAAATTTCTCTACGATTCATAATAGCTTGTAAAAAAATAAATTGACACTTTGATTCCAGTATACGTGTGAGTCAAAAACCTCATTTGGATTCATATCCATTTACTACACGACATTCTTTACATTTCCCCGACCCGTGACTCTCCCGGAAAATTTCCATTCCTCATTAAACTGGGATAAGGAGAAAAGAAAGTAATAAATTATCCAATTAAATTTGTAAGGGATTTTTTTTTCAAAAAAAGAATTAAGTGCTTAGTAATCATTCACATGTCCATGAAGCAAAAAGGAGGAGGATCTTTAGCCGTGTCAATCATGACACGAATGATTTGGAAATTCAAATTGTAATTGAAATACTCCCTTGTCATTGTTCTACCACATTGACTGGTACGTACGATGGTATGAAAATCATGTTCGGACATGATTGTACAAATTTTGATTCAAGTCTCCCATGGTAACCCATGTCTATCTTATGTGGTACCCTTTGAGTGTAGTTTAACATGCAGGGCTCTCTATAGCATGATTGGAGTGAGAAATGAAAGTCCAGCTCAAGTTTGATATGTACACGTCTCAATGGAATGGGTATTCAATGTCATGTTCTCCTCATCTCCCATTCAATCTCTCATACATCCATCGAACACAAACAATGTTATTCACACTTCACATCTACACACCACACACACAACGGACACCACAAGACCAAGTCAAAAGTAATTTCTTTTCTCTCTCTCTCTTCCTTTTCTGACAACAAACACTGCGTAGACACTGTCTACACCGTAACTTCACCATACATAGTTAAAAAGGATTTTTGGAATACATAAATATTTAACCACACTCAACTTGAACCTTCAGTTCATAGCCAGCTATACACATTACACATAGTATGTAAGCATTCTGAATAATATTATGACACACACACAGTAGTGTGAGGAGAACACACACAATTTACAAAAAAATTGTAGGCACTTTCAAAGATAATCTATATATACTCTCTCTCTCTCTCACACACACACAGACAATGCATACACAAACAACTATGAAAAAAACTACGAAGACAACTCACGTTCTTTTTTCCATTTTACTATTTCTACCTCCTCCTCCCTCACATACTCACAAGACTGGGATAGACACAAGATTTTTATAAGGAAAAAAAGGATAAGGCAGTCAAGATTTGGACTTGGGGAGTTTTTGGTGCAGAGCTCCAACACAAGAGAAGACACGAGTTTTGTCTTGGTTCTCCCTTTTCTTGTGTGTGTTTGTGTGTACATACACACTACACAAACAGCCTTGACTTTTTGTCTCATCATGATCATCATCAAAGGCCCTTTCGTTCTGTCTTGAAATAAAATAGCACGCCACTCTCCCTCTCTCTCTTACCTGTGTCTATGTATGTGTGTGAGCTATTTCTGATGTGTGCATCCAAAATCCTCCCTCACCACCACCACCACAATCTCTACATTCTTCGGTTGTACAGTGCTGTTGTAGTGGAGTGAAGTGTACTGATAATTATAGGAGTACATGTGAGAGTCGTCTGGTCATAAAGAGATGAAAATTGTGGTCTCAGACAGTAATCAAATATACATTTTGTGTGTGTCTGTACTTTTTTAGACAAAAATTTAACACACGAGTGTAGAAAGGATATACAGTACAAACACAAATGGATATGAGGTGTGTACAGTATATCGTACATTCACACACATAAATGTGTGTGTGTATTGGAGGGTTGAGAGAAAGATGATTTTGCTATGGTCTACACACATTATTGTTCAAGACAAAGTCATCATGTGTTTACTGGAGTACACCCACCATTCGTCATTAAGGCATGTTCCATGTTAGTGTTATGTGCATATAATCATTGGTTCCCTGGCCAATTCATTGTTTAAATGAGTATTTTGAAATTCCATTAATGCTCTCTCATCATCTCCATTTTGCTCCTGTCTGATGCTCCTTCTGTTTTAACTGTCGGCTTCCAGTCCCTTTCCTCCCTTTGAGAGAGGAGAGAGGGGGAATGAACATTATATTGGTTGTAGTCGGGAGGAGGAGGAGAAAAAAATGGGAGAGATATTACTGGAATTATGCATCACAAAAAATTACTGGAAACATACGTAGGCTATGTAAGAGAATACGCGTACATGGATGTTGATTTGTGAGCACGTTTAAAATGGATGCAATCATAAATGTTATTTTATTCTCCCTATCTCTTTCTTATCCAAAATGGCCCTCTCTTCTCTCCGTGTGTGTGTGTGCCTGGGCACTCTACACGTAAATGTCCATTGGATTTTGTGAAAAGAGCCTTCTGTCCTGTTCCGTCCATAGCAGTTACATCCTCAAAATAAATGTATGGCTAAAGAGGATACGAGAGTGTGAGTGTGTACTGTCCAAGAATTTATACGACTATTATTATAATTTTTAAGAAAAAAACTGTGTGTATGCCAGTCGGAGAGAAATAACAAATATGAGTAGACAAACTTGACACAACTGTGTCTTGTGTGTGTGTGTGTGTGTAGGGTAAAAGTGTACACAAAAAGGAGCTCAATACACATGAGTAAAAGTAGAATAGCTAACTGTATGGATATGCATTAAGTCAACTAGCTATTGTTGTTGTACATGTTCAGTATTTCATTATGATTATTTTAAACCCTCTCATTTGACTCCACAGTAATTGTACTCTAGAGCCTGTTTAAAATTCATAGCTCACTTTTTAGCATGAAAGAGGAGGAAACGAGCTTTAGAACTGTCAAGATGACAAAACTTACTATCTCCCTCCCTCCGTCCTTCTCCTCCTCCTTGGCATTGAGACTCTGCTCTCTCTCTCTTTTCCATTAACTATAACTCTTCCATTAACATTATGGATATTTTACAATTTTTACAATTGCCATCAAATGCTAATGCTCAAATTCCACTCTTCCTCTCCGTTCTCTCTTCTCATTCCTACCAAACATAGAAAGAAAGAGAAAGAAGAGAGAGAAAAAAAAACATTTCTTTTATGCGTGTGTTCATCTGGATTCTACATGTGTGTGTGTGTGTCTCCCATTTTTGCATTACATTCCCCACACACACACACAAACTTGAGACTCCTTTTTGGTTTGTCCAACAATGTTGGTGATTAGCCAGAGCAATGATAATGGATGACAAGACTCTTCATTTTATCTTTCTGTCTCCTTGGTCTGTCTCAGAAAAACATTTGACTGTGTACATCCAATTATATGTCGTGACGACGGACGGAGAGGCCCACTGAATGTTTTCTTAGTTGAAGATGTAATGAAATCCCTCATACATCTCTCTTCTTCTCTTCTATCTTGGCTGAATATGGAGCAAACGTTTAAAAAATTCAAATATTTTTGCTCAGATTTCCTCGGGCACATAAATCCATCCTGAATAGCATTATAAACTCCTAATCGTACATTACACACTACGTGAATCCAGAGAGAGAGGACTGCGTGTGTGTGCGTGTGTGTTTGTGAGGAAACGTCAAGCTTGAGTACGACTTCAAAAAGTCTGAAGATGACTCATCGATTCAGCTAAACATTCCCTCCTCTTCTCTCTCTCTCTCTCCCATTTTCTTGACAGTCTTTTGGATTCTCTTCAAGTGGCATTTGTTGTCTTTCAATTACGACGACACTCTGAGACTCATCCTCCTCCTCCTCCTTCTCTTCACGTAAATCCTCACTATATAGTATATATATTTATTTGGACCAAAAAAATCATCTTGTTTACACACTGTCCTTGTCACTGAAGAGGTGTACTGTACTACACGTCATCACGCCAGTCCTCCACTCAACGCACTTGGAATTGGACTTGGCTTTTCATTGAATGTATTTCTCAATGTAATTTTACAGTGAAATTAAAATAAGATTTTTTTCCTAAATACGCACCATTCAATAAGGATCTTGTCAGAGGACTCACAAAGTTTTTTACACACAAAATGAATTTTCAATTGGATCAAATGGAAGAATGTCCTCCTGACCCTTTCAAAAAAAATTCTTTGCTAATTAGCCACTCTGCGCCTCATTAGCCGGGATGACTAGAGAGATGACAGGATAATATGACGGTGAGGAGTGAAGAGACTCGGGCTAAATTATAATGAAGAAGAATTGAGATTTCTGTTGTTGTATGCAGTTATTGCCCATGAACTTTAAGACTGAGCGGTGAAATAATTAATTCCCTTTGATGAACATCATCATTTATTAGAGGTGACAGTGTGGAGGTTTTTTTACTCTCTTTATCATCGATCCATACTTTGTAACTCATCTTGTATTGTACAGGATAGTATGAACCATATTAGCGACTGTTCAAGTTTTCTTGCAAATGATAAGAAAGAAACAAAGTACTGTTGTGTTACTCCTACTCTTCTTACTTACTTGGTGAGTATCAAGTTCATTAGGAGAGTACGGAAAGGAGTGAGTGACACAACACGAGTGGCCAGACAAAACGTAGGACAAGATAAATCATAATGTCGTTGACATCCTCCATTGCATATCCACGTGTAAACATGCAAAATCATCCTTACTTACCAGTAGAAATCCACTCAAATTGAATCTTGCCTCTAATTATTGTTCCGTAATTATGAAGATGATAATCAGGCAGGAATTTTTAATAATGAAGTGAAGCCAGCGCAGAGTCTATGAAAAAAAGGAGAGTGAGGGCAATCATCTGTTGACCCAAAAAAATTTTTTTTCTTTAAAACGTACAGAATGGTTCCGGAATTCTTCTTCCTCTTCTCAAAAATACGTGGGCTCAATAATTCCCATTGAAAATGCGTTTTCACAGTTGTTCCCTACACGTAAACAGACAAATCCACACACGTGTGTTGTCATGTCATTTGAGATGGGATGAGCAACAAGAAACAAGGACGTCATGTTATTAATGTATTACCTATGTATACACACACACAGAGTGTTAATATACATGGGGAAATTGTGAGAATGAGGAATACAGGGAGAACATGTCAAAGAGGACTAAGATTGACTGCATAGAAGGGAGGGAAAGAAGTAGGAGGTGTGTAATCCCATGTTCAAAATGAAAGGCTCTCTCTCTCCCTCCCTACATGACTCCACTTGACATTGAATTGAGAAATGTGTGTAATATTTTTTTTCTTCATTTCATACATATGAATTCTCACATCTGAGAAATCGACCAAGATTAAATGTCATAAAATGTCAAATCCTTTTCGCCAACTTCTCTCTCTCTCTTCTGTGTGTGTCGTACTCGTGATGTGTGTGTGTTTTCAGATGGTACGACCTTCCCACAGACTTTGCATTGCACATTACATTGTATGTCATTTGAAGGAGTTCCAGGTAGAGAGAGAGAGGGAGAGAGAGAGAAAAGTTTTAATACTTATCTCGTGTGAGTGAGTGTAATGTTCATGGATTGGCTGTGTGTGTACACATGTTGGAAGTACACGTTACGTGTTTTTGGAAATCCAGGTGGGCGTACAATCTGAAGAAACTAGACCGTGCCATACCATAAGATAGGAATCACAAAAACATTCACAAAACTTGATAATAAAAAAAAATATCCTTCTTTACATAACATGCAATGTTATGTAAACCCAGGAGAAAAATATTCTCTCTCCCTTCCTCTTCCAAATTTTAACCCGACAAACTCACGAAGAATAATCACATGAACACTCAGACTAAATTCTCCGTGCCATTTCTCTCTCTCTGTGTGTGTATGTGTGTGTGTGTGTGTTTGAGTAAATCTCTGTTGTACCTTTTAAATCATCGTGATGGAATTTTTGGTACAAGTTGTTGAGTCCTTCATCCAAGTCTGTCATGAGTTTCAACTTCCAGTTTATCTTCATTTGCTGCTCTAATTATCTTCAAATTATTAGGTTATTACAACGAATACTTGATTGTTTTTTATACTACCCTCCCAAATCATTATAATCATGAAGGAAACTCAAGACAGAGAGTGAGTGTGTGTGTGTGTGTCGGGGGAACTGAGTCCAGTGAAATTTTCAGCATGAAATTCTCTGTGAATTATATATCCTACCTAACCACACACATTCATTCACTTGTCCTTGGTAAAGAAAGTTTAGAACAATGATAAAGTGAAACTACTTGAGACTTCAGTTCCCCACAGATACATCTCTGTGTACATATGAAAAGAGTTTATTAAAGAAGGATGGTGATGCGCCCATCCTTCACTTCTCTCTCTCTCTCTCTCTCATCCCAGTAGACAGAATCATGATCAAAATCAATAAGCCTCATAAACTTTTCCCTCCCCTCCTCCACCTCCTCCGCCTCTTCATGATCATCTGATGAAGGGAAAAGCTTTTTCTTCCAACTTTAGACTTTTCCTGGTCGTGAAAATGGAGAGATTTAGAATGGATAGTGAGTTAGACTGTCACCAACATGATTAAAGTAAGTACTGGAGGAGGGAGCATGTGTTGTTCCTTCCTCTTCCTGTCCTGGTGTGTGTGTCACGGTGTGTGTCACTGTGTGTGAAAGGTTTTCATTGGATGGTGGAAGGTGGCTACCAACCTGCATTGACTTTATTATTTTCTCCACACTAACACTGCCACTGCTTCTACTTATATTTTCCTTCTCTACTCATCCTATCAAAGTTTTTCATCTGTCCTCCCGCCTCTCCCTTCCTTTCGGTCGGGGTGAAAGGAGCTGACTGTATTTTGTACATATCAAAAACTTCTCTCTTCTTTTCTCTTTCAAGACCCCACACACGCACTTCCAAAAAATTACGTCCATATAATCTAGACAACTTGGCCTTCAAAATAACAACTATTTACTAATGTGAGGAGCCATGGGCGTACAGAGTCCTTATATGTACTCTCAAGTCTCATCCTTGTCTGTCCCCGGCTATCTCATCTCTCTCTCTCTCTCTCTCTCCACTCTCACATCTTTGGGTTTGATATCCTTATTCCCTATATAGACTCATATTCTTTTCCCTCTCTCTCTCTCTCTCTGAGGGTTTGTGAGACGTGGACCAAAGTTTCCATTCACAGAAAAGTTTTTTGGGAAGTTGAAGAAGAGATGGTGTGGAGAGAGAGAGAGGAGAGGGAGGAGGAGGAAGATTATGACTCTGGAGTCATAGAAAAATAACATGACTCAATAAATTTCCGTCCAAACCCATCGTAGCCATTCTTTATTGAGATTATTAGAAATACATTTAACCTATATATCAAAGTTATAGTGGACGAAGAGAGAGAGAAAAGAGAGGAGGAGGAGGATACACACTTTGAACTTTAGCCCTTTACATGTTGATATAAGAGCCTGAGAAGAGGAGGAGTATTTCCGCTTGCATTCCATTCTACTCAACTAAAACTCGAGTGGCCAATTCATTGTGAATTGTGATGTATTGGAGGAAAGAACGTTCGCATACATTACATCAAACAATTTCCTTGTCGGATGGTCCACACTAAAACTGTCCCTACAAATTCTCCGTCATCTCATTAAAAAATCCCGGTTGACATCCAGTCAACCATCATGAAAACTTTTTTTTTTGTTTCACTTCAACGGAGAAATTTTTTTTGTCACAACTCACACTAATATTATTTTTACAAATCACTGAAGAATGTATTATTTTTTTACACTTACACACCTTGACCTTTATCGTTGATGGCCTTGGAAATATTTTTAAAATAAAAAATCTAATGTGCCAGACAAGGAAACAAAAGTGGTAAATAGAAAAGATTCTGAGAATTTTCTTATTTGAAAGAAAAAATCACACGGCGTCAAACCCGGAAAGGGTTAAAGTATTTTTGGAAAAAAAAATTTGTTTCAGGACGTAACATTCGGAACACTAAACTTTGACACAATCTTGAAATCTAGAGAAAATAAGTTTTTGCACACTCTTGAGACTCACACTCTAAACCCACTACTTGTATGCATAGGGCGGAAGAGGAGGGAGGAGGAAGAGAGAGACTTGGACTTGGAAAAGAGGGAAAACTATGGAAAATTACGGAAATTAACAATAAAAAGTCTACTCTCTACAAAAGAGAGAGAAAGAGAGAGAGTGAGTGGTCTGGAGTCGCGTCACAAGTGTGAAAATTAGCATACGGGATTTTCAACAAGACCAATTAAATTACAATAAAGTTTTTGAAGGTGGGGTCTGAAATTTGTCCTCCTTTCCTTCATCCTTGAGGAAAGAGAGAGAGAGAGAGAGAGAAATTGATTAAATTGAGTCCAATAAAAATTTTTATACACTCACTCCATGTGTGTGAGTAAGTTTATCTTGTACGTATTTCTACTTTTGCACACAAACCGTTTCCTGTTGTATAAGCCCCCACTCCTCCCCTTCCACCAACTTTCTCTCTCTTTCTATTTCAAGAGCAGTAAAGGTCAGAGTAGAGCCTAACCAAAAAAATTGAGCACACTAAAAATAAGTTTATACTCTTTGAAACTATACAGACACGCTTGCACACTCACACTCTCACACTCACATTCGTGGAAAAATGGAGTTGAAACAGTACCTCAGGAAAAATCCCAAGTTTCATGCAGTCCAATGCACAATCGACATATTATTATTAGTACACGCAGACTTCCCGGACATGACTCGTTCTATATACCTGTATAGAGAGTGTGCGTGTGTGTGTGTGTGTGAAAGAGGTATATAAGGAAAGTAAAGTTGAACACGCGGCTCAACGCAGGAACTGAGTCGGGGTCGGTGGGTATAATACAATTCTCGAGAGGGAGAAAATGGGTTGAGCTCTTTCACTCTATCTCAAGCCGGCAATAAACTTTTCCCCAGTTACTTTCATCTCCTTTCCCCTCCTCCTCCTTTCTCCTCTTCCTTTTTTCACCTGATGCTTGAAATCAGTAAGAAAATAACTCATTAAGCCATCCATTTACCCTTTTATCACAAGGTCCAACTATGAAAACCTTAATTGTACCATAGCGTTGATATTCCGAGTCATAAATTTTTTTATTCCCTCAACGTGTCTCAACATCCATCAAAATTTTCCCTCCTCCTCCTCCTCCGCATAATACTACTCCTTTCTTCAGCCTCTACTCAACCAGATACAGAGTAGAACTTACTTTCCCCCATTTGTGTGTGTGTGTGGAGAAAGGTGTATGTACACGACAAAAAACTATTCCGCATGTATGTACAGTACAGTGCATACATGCAAGTGTAGGACACAAATGGAGTCATGCTTTCAAAACATTAGCTTAATTAAACATCCCCTCCCCTTTCACTTTCTTGCTCTTTATCAATAGATAAAAAAAGACCCCCACTTCATACCTTTTATTTGATTCTAAAAAAAAGTCAAGGAAATTTTGAGGGAAAATTATTACCATCGTAATTTTTTTGGACATTCCCATTTCACATTTTTTCTCTTATGGTCCGGTTGAGTACAAGTTCACAGATCGTGAACTCTTCATTTGTATTGTGCTTGTTATTCACATTCTCCAGAATTGAGCTACTCATGTGAGAACATTGTGAATGACAAAAGTGTTGAGAGAAATTGTCAAAAATATTTTGTACTCGGAAAAATTCTGAAAATAGAATAGTAAATTCCGACCCTTTGCCAAACCCTAATATTTACAAGAATAGAGTAGATTAAAATAAAATAACAATTCACATACGGCTCCAATTTAATCTCATCTCCGGTCACATGATGCGTAAAGAGAAGAAGAAAAAGAAGGAGAAGAGTATTTTATACACCCTCATAATGTGTAGTCTTCACTCCCGGGTCGAGACACTTATGACTGTAATATCCTCCGAAAAGAGAAGATGAAGAGGAAGGAGGAAAAAGTCTACACACCGGAAGGAAGTTGTGCTGAGAAAAGGAGAGAAAGAGAGAGAGAGACTCACTTTGTTGAAAGAAAAACTGGTCTGTCGTTCCTCCATTTATTTTGACACTCTCTCTCTATTATTATACTTTGCTCCAGTTTACGTCAGACACACAAGACATGGAAACTTGGATTGGTGGAAAAAGACGAGGAAGGGGAGTGAGAGAAAGAGTAATCCTATAAGTTGTAAGTTTAAGTGAAGGGGTAACAATTTAAGGATTCTGGTCGATTTTCTTCTACACATGGGATGGCTCCTACTCCGTAGTGTAAACTACAGACTACCGTGAAACTTTGTAAGGACGCATGGGCTGGACGGAAGAAAAATCAGTTTTACTTTTCGAAAAGTTTAGTTCACAATAGTCAAAGAAAATTATATGAATGAATGATTCACCCATAAGGACTGATCCTCATTATCAAGTAGTACGGTATTCTCTTTTAATACTCACTCTCGTCCTTGTGTATGATGATGATGTAGTTGCTGTGACTCACAAAATTTTGCAAAAGTAAAGTTCTCACTACTACATTCATGTGTAGAAAGAGAGAGAGAGAGAGAAGGGGGTCGTAAGTAATGGGCACGACACGGTTACACAGACTGAGTGAGACGTTCTCAGAAATTGTTGAGAAAGTTAGCCAAGTTAACCGAACAAAAACGAGTCCTCTGCTCCTTCTTATATAATAGATTAATGTCCTTCCTCTTCCAGAATTCTCTCTCTCTCACTCACACACACACACATACACAGACATGACAACGCAAACCCTCCCTTTCACTATGTACGGATATTTATAGAGAGCAAACACATTTTGAGCATTTCTGCAAATTTGTTGAGTGTATAAATATGATGGAAATGGGAAAATAATGGTAACCAACACAGGGAGAAGAGAACCGTCAACAAAATACCATTGCACCATTTAACACACAAACACACACACACAACTGGATTTTGATGTTAGTGCGGAAATACTGAGGATATTTATGCACACAACAAACAGACGAGGTGGAGGAGAAGGGAGGGAGTCCTAACAATCTTGCACGTTTTCAAAACAATTTTCTTTTCTTCATAGTCTTCTTTCAACAGAGTTTGTCTTCTTGTTCATCTTTTGGCACCGCCAACACTTGCACAACCAACAAAAGTGAGACTGACTACACCACGTAAAAAAGTCACGTTCCCTTCCTTCGCATTTCTCTCTCTCTCTCTCTCCTCTCTTTCCCTGATTCTATGTACAAACACGAAGAGAGAGAAAGAGCCAAGAAGCATGGAACATGAGATTTCCTTTACTCTCCTTCCTCTTTCTCCTCCATCACAGTTTTGAGTTGAGTAGGCAGATCATAGGTGCTAAATCACTAGCATGTCTACAATCCACAGATTCTCCTTCTGTGTACAGGAAGGGAGGAGGGCATAAACCATGTGTCTCTGTTTGTGGATGGCACAACTTCTTTTTGTCTTTCCAGTGACTCAGGATAAAGAGACAACAGACAGTGGGGAAAAGAACCGGTCTTGTTCTCTCTCTCTCTACACACACACACACACACACACACACACAATATGTGAGTGCTGGATTTGAAGCGGGAATTTTACTGCGGTTAAGAGTGAAAGCTAGAACATTTACATCTTTAATCCTCCACAAAGTCTCCATTCCTTTTCAGGCTGGGACCTGAGGGAGTTTCACTGTAATTGTCTAAAATGGGTAAAATGGAATCGTGCCAAAAATAAACATGTGCACACATCTTTTCCCTCTATTTGTTCGTCAATTCAAACACCCAGGCAGTTCCTTTTGGTCTAAATAGGGAGTCCAATTATATTTTTATAGGGATGTAGCCAATAGTCTGCATTTACATTCTAACAAGTTTCCTTATGGGACAAGAAATGGCAGTATTGTTTTAAGTAGTGTGTGGTCTGAATTAATTAGGTTGTAAAGAACTTAAACTTTTAATTGCTGTTTTTTAATTTTTAAATAGCTGACATTTGTGGGATGGAGAAAATTGAAATTTCCTCAAAAGTATTTCTTTACACGACGGGGATCTTTGTTGTTGTTGTGCGAAATGAATCTTTCTGAGAGTGTCAAAAGGACGATGATCAATTTCACAAGTTGATTCATGAAGCCCCTCTCTGTTGTGTGTGTGTGTTCATCACATAAATAATTAGAAATGTACAACTTGGATTCTTTCATTGTGTGTGTCAGGGAGAGAAGGGGAAGATGAAAAAAGATTATAAATGTGTAAGTGTCAGGGAAAAGAAAAGACCCTCTCTGTTTGTGTACACAAACACACACACACAAACACACATCCTACATTTAAGTAATACTGTACAGAAAAAGTTTTTTCTCCTCTTCCACTTTGAACTCTCAACCATTCTCAAAATGAGACGCATTGACTTGTCACACAGGGTAACTGTGACAAAGTTTTTGGAATTGGGACGTTGAGAGAAACCAAAGAAATTTTTTTTTTCAAACTCTATAATTTGTGTTGTAAGAGTACCACACCATTTTATTTCTTTCTCTCTCTCTCTCTCTCTGACTGTCTGCCATGTCTCTTAATATTGAAAAAGACTGGAGACTGGAAGAAGAGGAGAGACGAAGAAAAACGTTCGTATTTCATTCTGTTCTATTTGTTGGCATGTACAATGGTGAGTGGCTGTGGCTGTGACTGTGTATTTACAGAGAATAGTTGTACTCTCCACATTTATCAACATGTACGTATCTTATGCTTTTACAAGCTCCAAAACTTTTTTCCTCTTTTCTACACACACAGAGTTCAGCTAGCTACGTCAAGAGTTAGATAAAAACAAAAGAGAACATTTTCCAAACTCTTATCTGCTCCTCAGTAAAGAACGAGGAATGAAAGGAAAGTCAAGACAGAATTACAGTATCTAGGACAATGTACATAAAGTACGAGGAAAATATCTTATTTTTTTGTCTACATAAACAGACAGGGAGACTCAAAACAGTGGTTTTTAAGTGCATTAAAATTACACACGCCGCGTATGTACACCCTTGGTGAATGTATACAGGATCTATATATGGAGAAAGAAAATGTTTACAGGATTTTGTGTGTGGAGATCTGTGTTGTGGGGGCACATGCATCATATCGTATCCGGGAGTAGAAAAGAGGAGGAAGTACAAGAAAATCCAAGAGAGAGAGAGAGAGAGAGGTAGGTTCAAGTTGTGCTTTTGCAATGGAGTAGAACGTACGATATTTCTCCTCCTCCTCCGCCTCCTACTACAGTGCATTGTGAAGTGGATAAAGTATCGAAAAGGACACATTCTGATGACTTGTTGCCGATAAATTTAGAGAAGAGGACAAGGGGTCAATATGATGATGGTGAAGAGGACAGAGCGTGAAGCGTAGTATCGTATCTGTAGTAAATGGCTATATATTTTCCACGCTCCTCAGAATAAAAGGAAGAGAGAGAGGGAAAATGTGACTAAGACATATTTTCTCCTCATTTGCATAGCATGGCAATATAACAAGAGGAGGAGGAGCATATTTTTATAATCGCACTTTTGGACATTGTAAAGACTTTGCGTCGGTCTGATGATTTTCTTTTCAATTACAGGCGACAGTCTGATAGTCCACTCCATGTGTTGTGTGTACTGTGTGTTTAGACTGTGGAGTCATGGAAAATTTTTAAAATGTGTGTGTGTAAATGTCGGCCCTTTTTGAGAGGCTACAGGCGGAGGTATTCGCATATACCTATATAGCTAAGCTATGCATATAACAGGAAAAACTTGGGATAAGAAGGGAACGAACTGGTCACAAATTGGGTATTAAGCTATATACTTGACCACCTTCACCTCGGAAGGGATTAGAAGATCAATTTTTTAATAGTGCTGTGATTTAAACTTTGAAACAAGTTAAGGATCATCATAATTACATAGGTATTGATAATGATCCGATCCAGGGTTCCTTTGGAGGAAATTATAATTTGTAAAATATTGTACTACTATTTTATTTGACAGTGAAGAGTGTAAGTGGTTTAATAGGATGATTACACTGTAGTCTGCTACAATGTGTAGACTAATTTAATTTTGTGTAGCTCCTACTCACTATCCAACTACTATGTAAAGTAGTAGAGGAGGATTGAGACATGTTATTATGTAAGGAAATGTACATATTAACGAGATTTTTTAGTGTGTGTCTGTGTCTACTTGGCTACTAAATACACGAGAGTCGGGTTCATGATTAAAAGAGTGTACCTAGTGGAGTCAGAGATAGAAGACACACACACACACACAGAAAGAGGAGTGACAGGAAGTGAAGCTATGAGTTTACATTTACTACGAGACATAGATTATATTTGATGTATGTGTGTGTGTGTGTTTGTTGAGGAGAGTGTATACACATGAGGCGATTCGTTTTCTCAAATGTTTCCGCTTCAACTTGAACCCCTAACTCGTAAAGCCAGTTTTCCAACGTCCACGGACAAAAACGGAGAGTGTCTCAAGGAGACCAAGACGAGAGAGAGAGATGGAGAGAGAGAAAGAAGAGTCAAAGCAAACTTCTCCCTGGAAGCAAACAAGGAGAGGAGCGCAAACGGTAATAGGAATAGCAGAGAAGACGACTTTAGACTTTAGACAGAAAGGGATAGAGAGTGAGGGCTGGGGCCCTCAATGAATTTATTCATCCATTCAGGCTCTCCGAAAGGAGATTTAAATTATTTTCTTGGAAAACATTTGTTTTGTTAATACGTCCAAAACCTGCATCCTTTCATATATATATAAATACAATGTACACAGTACACACAAGTATAGTCGAGATTAGACCATGCATATATTATGTAGCGGACGGATTTTCAGAATGACTCTGACTCCACTCTGTATAGTTATAAAGTGGAATTTGATAAAAACAATACGCGTGGTACTTGTAGCTCAGTTTATTCGTTAAAAGGAATAATACACTCTCCTCTGTCTGACACACAGTTTATAATAATAGACTTGGGTCTCCCTTCAAGGCACTTTGATCAGACTCTTCCCTCCCTCCCCCTCTCTCCTTTTCATGTTACGTTTTGTTGTGTACATGTATCAATGTAGACCCAAGTCGGCTGATCCAATTATACAGGAAGGTACACACACTACTCTTACTCGAAATCACAGAATAGAAAAGTGTACAAACACTGAGTCTCCTCCTCCCCTCCTCTCTTCTCTTCTCCTCTCTTTATTTTTATTTTGGGTAGAGTGACGGAGATAAAAAAAATGTCTACGGTCTTCTTTCTCTTTAGTTACTCTTCGTGTGCATTTAGACTGGGAGTGAAAGAGCGGACCTGACTGTTTGTTGACTACCTCCCTTCCAAAGTACAAAAACATGAGGATGGATTATCTGGAAGAGAGTACATACAATAATAGAAAAAGAGGGAATTAGATGAGTCAATAGTCACATTTTTTGACGGAGGAGTAAATACAAAATAAAACAACAGAATTAATACACCACGAGAGAGTATCAACACAACACACACACACACACACACAAGTACAACACATACGTTCAGACAAAGTCCACCCGTCAACTTGTCTATTCTGTTCTATTTTTTTACTCAACTCATCCTTCATGTCAGCCAGTGTGGATACACACAATAAATCGTACACGTACACACACATGTGCCTCTCTGTGTTGTTACAAAAAAAACACTCGAGTTACGTGCTGAATTAATGTGAAAAATGCGTAAAATTTGGTCACATTTAGATCGAATGACAGAACAAATTTTTTTTCCCTCCCCTTCTCCTCCCCTCTCTTTCTCTAATTCATGGAAAGCTGGAATAAAGAAAGAGTAGAAAAAATGTTTTTGTGATAATATAAACTCGTTCATTAGTCTAACAGCAACAAGTTTCACAAAGTAAATCTCAGTTAAGAGTTGTGCCGTACACTCTCTGTTGTCTGTAAACATTTTACTTTTAGTTACAAATTAAGAATTTTTCATGCTAATAGTACTGAACACGAAATCTCCCTTCCACACCCCCATAGAATGAAGATACAGTTTCAACTGGGAAGCCCAGTAAATGCACTTGCAGTTACTCAAAGAGAAAGAAAGGTATCGATGCAAACGTGGTAGGAATGACCGGGGAAAGAATTTAAACTGTCAAGGATTTGAGTCATGAGAAAATTTATCCTTCACAAAAATTATGAGTGTGATAGAGTAGCGACAAAGTGGAGACTATTGTAACATATCTGTGTCTTTGGAATGAATGTATGAACCATAAATTTCCGTATATAGTGTAGAGTGTAGTCGTACAAATAACGAGAGGTTGAAGAAGAGTGGCTAATATGATATGCAGATGATTTCCTACTTTATGTTTACCTATCATATATAAATTACAAACTGGGACTATCGTATATCTTGCGATAAGAGCACAGACAGTCACACACACACGTTGTGGAAGTGAGGTGGACGTGTCAGAAGGTACTTTCCTTTTGCATTCTTTCTCCATGTTGTTCTTACTAAAAGAAAAATTTGTCTCAACTCGGCTTATTTACGGAGTGACCAAATAATTGAAGAAATCCTTTGTAAAATTTTTGGACTTGCACCAACAAGACCAAATAAATTCTATTTTTTTATTTCATCTCTAAAAATTCCTGTGCAGAAGAATAAAAAAGTCACACAGAAACAACCAGAAGAACAAGGGAAGAGCAGGGTGGCCTTTGACTGTCTCGTCTAACCCAAGCGAACTTTTCTTCCTCTTTTTTATCCTTAGATACAATACTCAATATTGTAGGATGCATTAACTCCATGCATTTATATTATAGGAGGACATAGGAACACAGGTACAAGGTTTTGTGTCACAACTTGTATTTTAGACACGACTCTCCGTCGTCATGAATAGTCTAGTTGAGAATGAGACTGAGGGAAAACAAAAGTGAACGTGATGAGCGTCGCGTAGAGACAGAGAGAGAGAGAGAAGGAAAAAAAAGTTTTCAATTTTTTTTACCATCGCCACTGTCGTCAACTTTGGTATGCACACACTTGGAAAACTACAACTTGGACAACTACCTATACACTTGCCCTACAGTTAAGTACACACAAACACGTATCAGACGTATCCTACTGTATCATGTCCATAATTTTATGTTTGTGTTGTGTGTCTCAGCACTCGACTCACTTTTTTTATTTCCAATCCACAACTTTAAATCTAAATGGTAGTTTGGATTGTTGGAGAGTGAGCGAGAGAGAGAGAGGGAGAGGGAAAAAAAGTTTAGGACAATTATATGGTGAAGCCACAAGTGGACTCTCAGTGACCTGCCACTCTCAATTTTTGTCGTTGGCAATGTTGTCTGGACGAGTAAAAGGTCAGTTTGGTTGACGGTCCATCACCACATATATGTTATATGTATGTACAAATACACAAATGTACCATGCATGCATATTTAGTTAAACTAAACGTGACTCACAGTCAATCGTCCATTCAACAGTGATGGACAGTATACTCCGTTTTTCAATTTGTTAAACTTTGGAGGGAGGAGGGAAAGCGAAATTCAATTCAATGTTCCCAACTCCATTTAAACTCATGTATAACTAACGTACTACTCAAAGTGTTCCATTTTTTCTTTACTTTTATGCCGTGTCTCTCTTTCTTTCTAGTAGTGTAGGTAGTTTTTAGTTTTGCTGGAGTTACCACACACACACAGAGGAAAAAGTTTTTTTGGAGGATACTAAACAACCAGGAACAATTTTGTATACATGGATTCACGGTACAATGTCTATGTGTATACATACATGTATGTTGAAAGAGAGAGATTCTGTGGCTCATAAAAAATATTTGTTCCGCTCATATGGTCATGAGAAGCTGGTGCTCTGGATGCTTTTTCTGTTGCTGCTACTGCAGTTGAGTGTTATGTAATTCTAAAAATTGACTACTTGGAGAGTTAGGCTAATTTATTTAGTGAGGATTATGAGTTTTCGTGTAAATAATATAACCATACATTGTAGAATCTGAGCAGACACAAATGTTTCAACGAATCCGGTATTTGTCTAGTACTTCGAAACACACACACACACGCATACACAATGCACATGCAAACGTGGAGATGGAAATAGAGGGAGAGAACAAAGGTTCGTTAAAAAAATTACTTGAATTTCATCCAACATATCCATTTATACAGGGACATTTGAAATTTTATTTGAATATTGTATGGAGTGTATGGGATGTGTAGGTACACATTAAATCAATATAAAATTGTAAACCGACCTCTCCTCCTCCCCTCGACAAGTCAAGTGGATTTAAACAAAGCTCTTGAACAAAGGTACAATACACATCATGTTCGTTGGATGAGGAAATGACGAAATTAATTGGACAAACTTTTTTCCCCCAAAGCAGTGACTTGTACAGTACAAGTTGCGTACTCTCGATATAAAAAATATGTAACAATATTGGATGAGTTGAACTGGTCCTTCCATTACACTCCATATATTTATATCATCATCGTATTTATATTTACACACTGGGTGTGTGTGTGTTTATTGCACAATATATGTCTCGAATCATCATCACAACGATTGAGTAGTAAATAAATGGAAAAGTTTTTCAATTTTTTTTTTCTAAAACTTATTTTTCACATCTGTGTGTTCAGATTAATGGTGAGGACGTTTGATCACTTGAGTAACTCATGTTCAAACTTGAAACTCGAACGAAAGAGACAGTAAATAAATAACGAGAAAATATTTTTTTTTTTAAAAAAAGAAGATACTATTATGCAAACATTCTCTGTTGCTACACAATAGAATAAAAAGTAAACTGTACAACGTGAAGTGAAAAAACACATCTCTCCATCCATCCTGATTAAGAAATCAGGATGGAAAAAAAAGTGGTTCGTTTTAATTATATGACTTGAATAGAATATTACCAAATTACAAAACAGACATTATTGTCTAATGTTTGGACATGACAGTAAGTCATCAGGAACCCCGCTCGTCGTTCAACTACCGATTAGCTTCATTACACTAAACCCTAGACTACGCATAAGTATTTAGCACATGTATATAATATGTGTGTATGTATGTGTTGTATACCTCATTCGTTAAACTAAGATAATGCCATTAAATATTACATTACATATACAGATATTCTCCAAAGCTCATGAGCTAATGTTCCCTCACTCTATCCTTTTTTCAATGATGCTGGACTTTACTGGACCTCATTTACTCTCTACTTTTTTGTACATACGTTATATTTAGTTATCACAACCACACACACACATACAAACACAAGGTATCTATCTCTCGAGCTTTTTTTCCACAAAAAAAATTCTTTTTTGAAACAAACAATTTGATAGTCTGTTGTTGTTGTTGTTTTGGTTCTAGTGAGTGACTGTGTGTGTGTGTGTGTGTATTTTTTGCGTGTGTGATTGATGATGCCATAATAGTAGTTTAGATTGAATGGAGTATTTTTTTTGTCTGACAAACACAGAGAATCCAAATATGAGCTCCTTCTTTTATTTGGCCAGTCAAAAGGGAAGATTTCTTTTCGGGAAAGGGCATCAAGTTGCTCTGTGGGAGGATTTAATTTTAATAAGATATTTTATTCAGGCTATGGAGTTAGTAGTACACAATAGTAATAGTAGTGTAGTATGTACTGTGTGGCAGTTATGTGTACACACACATACGTATGTGTAGTGTAGTGTGTATCATCGTAGACAAGTTTTTAGTTTGGAGTTTGTAGTTTGTCCTCCTTTAATGTGCTTGCGTGAATTGTTAATGATGCAACCCAATAAGTCCGATAACAACCACAACCGATACTCGTGCTCAGGATCCTATGTTCTGGAATACAGATATCCACCCTGGCCCCACAGATTATCTACTTCTCTCTCACTGTTATTGCTGGGGCCTTTGGCTGTGTGTGTGTCTTTGTATATATGTACACTTTTCTTGTTTTTAACAGCCGACTGTTGATCAACTCTTTGACTATACGAACAAAATTCCACGGAAAAAACGTTAACTTGAGCCGTTCAAATTTTATAAAAATATATTATAACCGCATTGTAACATGTCGTACATACAAATTCAAACATGGAAATTTCCGTGTGGTCTGACTCTGAGCCTCTCCTCTGCAGTAATCTTGTAGTATTGGATTGTACACAAATTTTGTTTTTGGTAAACGTGATGACTACACGTGTAATAGGATCACATTGACGAAGGACAATAATATATTTACAGTACATACACACGTTGTACCCACACACAGTCGAATAAATTCTAGTCAAAAGTCAGGAACATTTGTTCAATTACTGTCAGTTAAAATATTTATTTTCTCTCCCTCTTAAGTGGAATCGTAGAGATGATGGCTATTATATTTTTTGTGTACATATTCCGCACATGTACATATTTACAAATGGCAAGCACTCTGGGACAATACAATCACCTCTCTCTCTATCTTTATTGGTGTACTGTAGATATGTTTGTTCAAATAGCTGTCATTTTCTTGGAAAAGACAATAAATTGTCAAAACTCAGGCAGTTCACATTAGAATTTGACTAATGTACTTTTACAAACATACGGAAAGATTGGCTTTTATTTATTCGACCTCATATGTTTGCAAACTGGAGTGAGTGGAGTGCATTCTTCTCTTTCTCTTATGACTTATTAATGTGCAATAGTATGCAGTCCAAGAAAACAACATAATAAGAACATTATTATTATTACGACATGGCGTGCTCATGTTAGTCTGGCTGTGTACTCACTAATCTTTTAAACCCACACACAAACACACACAATGAATAAAATGAACTTATCCTTGAAACTAATGACCTGAATTTAAAACATAGGTTTTACCCGGTCGTTTTCATTTTGATGTTATCCGGTTTCTCAATTTAAATTATGATGATCAATACCCATGATAATTTTTGAATGGGAATGAAACATTGTAAAGTCCATTGAGAGTAATTCAATTCTTTTCGCATATTGTAGTTTGTACATTTGAATAATTATGTGAGAATTATGTCTACACCACACAATCACAGAATAGAATGGTAGGAGTCAGAAATACCAAAAGTGACAGGTTGACCTATTCCGAGAAGTAAGAGAGAGAGAGAGAGAAAAAAAAAAACATCTTTGCAGCTGCCCAGCTGTGATTGTAATGATGTCATCCTATAATAGTATCTTATGTGATCACATACACATTTATGAATGAATAGCGAGAGAGAGAGAGAAAGGGAGGAGGAGGAGGAGGAGAGATGATCAAAGTACAAGATGAACCTAGTTTACAAAGAAAACTCACTTTATTAAACGACAGTTTCACTAACGACTCCTGTACTCCTTCTTCACACACACACGTACATACGTAGTACGTGTAGTAATGTGAGTCGTAATCCTTTCCTCCCAAACTTCCCAAAAGTCTTGTTTGTTGTTGAACTTTTATGGCGGACAATTGGTTGCCTGATCTTGACTTTGTCTGTTCGTTTGTTTGTGAATGTGTAAATGTTACTTGCCAAATAGTCAAACTCATGTCTTTGGAATGTTCCTGATCGTTTTCGTGGGTGAGGAGGAGGTGATGTGTCTTGGCAAACTTTCGACTTTGTCAATAATATTCTCTCTTTCTTCTCCTCCTCCTCGTACCCTTATCCCAGTGTATTCCACAACTCCACAACTTTTTTCTTATAAAAGATACACACACACACATATTGATGATACACACAAGACTTGGTCCTCTCCAAACATCTCGTAAACTAACTGTATTAACTTGAATGTATCCACCACATTAATGGTGTACAGACAGGAGGAGTGTGTATGATAGAGTGAGAGAGAGGAGAAAAAGTAAATTGTACCTCTTGTCCAATGAAACAGAATGTAGACACATTGAAGAAGAACAATAATAATTGATTTGGTACAATGTAACATTACACATCCTTCTATATTTTTTGTTGGCAACTGCCATCTTCTCATTAACATCAGAGGATGAAGGACTCTCCTGGAAATTCATATTCATTGATGATGTAATGTGTTAAATAATTATTATGTTGAAATTAACAATTATACCATCTTGGCATTCTCAATTCTGACTCATTCATTCACCCCCGCTCAATCAGAGAGAGAAGAGTCCTATTCAAACAGAAAATATGAGTCTCTCTCTCTCTCAGAATTTTGAAAATAAATTAGCTTCTGCTACTATTAAACGGGGAGCAATTGAAGGGAACTTCACCAAAGTCATTATTATTTAAACTCTCTCTCACACACACAAATACACACGGAATCACAGCGTATTGTCAGTCTGCCAAGTTTTACTCCCATCCCGTTTAGAGTAGTGGCCACAAAGTTTGTGCCATACAGGAGTTGCAACTGTTGCAATTCAATCAGGCTTTTTAGTCAAATGTCTGTGGTCGTTTTCATCCGAGTCTCATTAAAAATTCAATTTACTCCCAAGAATTCATGGACACCACACACTCACTGTATGTTCCTCCATAAGCCGTACTTCAGTCGGAAGCTATCATCATCAGACACAGAACACATACAGACGGAGAAGATAAACGATGAAAGTGGAAAAAAAAGAATGAGAGGAAGCACGCACGCCCCAACCAACAGACTCGTTTGATGCCATGAGGATCAATCTGTCATCTGTCATACTATTATACGAGAGAGAGGACTAGTGACAAGCCTTGGATTTTACATCTTGTCTCTCACAATACTGACACATAACACACATTTAAATAGAAGACTGAGCATTTGAATTTTTTTTGTGAAAAAAAATTTACTACCTACCTTCACAAATCTATAAATCAAAACCTTTTCAATTAATTATTACCCATGAAATTGTGCCGAGTATTAGATAATCTATTAAAATTTTAAATGAACCCTACCCTCTCCACTCTCCTATGAGAATGCCTTTAGAATGGAATGTCGGGCTTTTAATTACACATATTCGAATTACTTCATTACCATACAGGTTAAATGAAATGATTATTGTAGTTTTAAAAAAAATAAGTTTATACCTTTGAGTCTCTCCTCCTTTGAACGAGTTTTTCTCTTGTTTATCCAAAGTCACAATCGGCTGAAAATCCTTGTCATATTTTTCCCGGAATTTTTACAATAATAGCTATAATGGAGTGATAGGACACTTGAACAGCTTTTTTTATTTTTATCCCCTCGTAAGTACGTTTTCAAAATATAATTTCTGCTGCAGGATATGCACACACTTTTGTTTTGAGTACGTCAGTCTTTCTCACGTCATCATCCCTGTGTACAGTTCTGCAGATATAAAAAAAAGGAAAGACTTCATCAGACATACTTAATATTGTAAAATTTGTTGAAGGGTAAAATAAAAAGCCTGGTTCGCGCATCATAAATACAAATTTTTGCCACCCCACCTCCTCTCTTCTTTTACTTAATAGGGATGACAGGGACGGAGGAGGAATACAGAAGCACTTTTGAAGAATAGAAAAGAGAGAGAGAGAGAGAAAGAACTTATGTATTTTTTCAACGGACACATTTTTGGAAGTCTATGCCAAAGTGTCAAAAAGGTGTAAAATCGTGTGATTATTTAATCTCTCTCTCTCTCTGTCTGTGCCTTTCAAATAATCCGCAAATAAATCTATTGTAAATTGGGAAGGAAAACTTTTTTTCTCGCTTTCTCTCACAATTTCAACAAAGTGTGTTGTGTGTGTGTGTGTGTCTGTGGAGGACACAAAGCTTTTTCCTCTGCTTCATTTACGAGAATACGGTGCTAATTGCAAGTCGTACAAGTAGCAAAGTATTTCCCCTCTGTCTCTTTCTCTCTCTCTCTCTTGTTGTTCTTTCGTCTCATCTCCGCTAACCTACATGCGCTCAAAAAGATGAAAGATGGCAAGAGTCCAACTCAACAAAGAGTCAAGAGCGAGAAAGAAAAGAGAGGAGAGTAGACAAAACGTGCGAAAAACAAGAGTCATAGTAATAAAATAATCAACACACTCAAGTGGGAAGCAGCTCATTATTAAAGATATACGCTATAAAAATTTCCTTGAAACACACTCACTCAATTCTTATACAAAAACTTTGTGTACTTACATCTCTCTCTCTACTCTGTATTCCTTCTTTTCTCTTTCCAAAAACTAGGAAACTTTACACTGGCGTAGAAGGAAAACAAAAAAAAACAAAAAAAACACGAAGACAAGCTTAGCTCTTGTAAACTCATATACACAGACACAAGTATTCAACAACAGCTAATTAATCAATTAGTTGATTCACATCAAAACACTCCAGAGTACTTCTAAAATGTAATTTTTCCCTTCTCTCGCTCCCACTCTCTCTCTCTCAAAGTTTTACAAGACTAATCTTGTTAGTCACCAAACATTTCCTCCTATGATTGTATTTTTACTCTTGAGAGTATAACACACAATGGCAAAATAGAATATTGCCGGTTTATATTTTGAAAACAAAAACGGAGAAAGACACTCAAACAAAAAAAATCCGTCTCCTTTTATCTTTGAATCCTTCTTTGAACTTCCACACACACGATAAATATTCAACGAATTTAGAGTCACAACATTTTTTTTCACAAAATAAAAACAAAACACAATTATAATTTGATGAATTTCCAAACGTTTCCACGAGTGAAAAACCACCGACTGATTTGTCACTTAAAAACACAGAGAAAAACTTGGTTGTTGTTTTTAGTACTGTTGCTCCTGGACAAGTCCAGACATCACAAGTGAAGTCAAGGGGACGGACAAAGAGCGAATGAGTTTCTCTCTCTATTTGTGTGAGAGAGAAGGAGTGTGTGTGTGGAGGATTACGGAGGAGAGAATGTTGTTTCGTGTTGAACAGTGAATATGACTCTGTGAAAAATTTTCTTCTTACACATTTAAAAAAGGACGACAGTGAGTCGGGCAGGTTGCCTTTTGTGTGTGTACTCTGTTGTTGTGATTGCGATAGAGATGGAAGGTGCTCACATCTCCTCTTCTCTCCTCTCCGAAAAAAAAATCCTCCAAGATTGACGATGATGATGACTGGGTTGTTAATATGTGCGTATATATGTGGTGGTGGTGGTGTGTGTACTGTGTAGTGTGTGTACGGTAGACAGACTGTAGGCAGGTTGATCTGTAGGTATGTGAATGTGTTAAAGTTTTTACACGTTGAATGGATGTTCCTATGTACACCTGCACGGCTTGGAATGCAGGTAACAACTGATGATTAGATTGGATTTTGGTCACTCTTCTTTCCTTCAGAGAGTGAGGGAGAGAGAGAAGGCTTGGAGGGTTTTCCTTTGCTCCTCTCTTTATGTTGTGTGTGTGTGTTGGTCCTTTAGCTATTCAGTCAGTGGACTATGTCTGCTCTCTTCGGCTTTTACACTCAACTCCAGTGTTCGTATGTGTGTTTGCTGGGTGCATGGCAATCCCCATTACTATGGATGGGAAAGAATTTACTATGGAACCACCCTCTCTCTCTCCTCTCTGTCTTTTACCATGCCATTGCCATGAATGTTCACAAACAATAATACAGCGTAAGCTTCTCTACCTCAATGTAATGGAGTAGAGTGGAGTGATGTGTGTGTGCATACACAACATCTCTCACAGAGTAGTTTAGATAGAGAGATAGGGAAAGAGAAGAGAGAGAGAGAGAGGTTGTTATATAGTTCGTAGTTTTGTGAGTTGTAGTTTTTGGTAGTGTGCGTAGTAAATCCTGAAACGTGTATATATGGTAATAGAGAGAGAGGGAGAGGGAGGGAGAGAGAGGAGTGTACTAACAGTTGTAGGGATATATGAAGGGAAGGTATAAGGATGGATGGAGGAGGAGGGTTTGGAAAATGTGGATGAACAAGAAGTTAGTCTGGTGCAACCAGTCATGATTTTTTTTGTGACAATAGTGAACGTAGAATCCACACACACACACACATAATAGGAGTAGTAGTAACCTTGGCAAAGTACAAGTATGCATCATCAATGTAACACTAGCAACTATCCACATACATAATACACTCTTTGTGTAGTACTGTAGGTATGTATTGTGCTGTGTAGTGTGGAGAGAGAAGAAATGCTTCCCTTTCCACGGTTAACCGTCCACACAGATTTTTACGCATTTACTCTCTTCCACATAGCTCCTCACCCAACTACACACACACGTACCTACGTGCATGTACATCCTTGTATGTATACTGTTCCATGCTGCTGTTCGACGCTGCTATGTCAGACTCACTTCAACTGCATAAATTGAAAAGGTTGTCTATGTGTGTACACACTACACACACATACCTCATGCACTCTGTCTAATATCTAATGTATTATAATGGATACCTATCAAAAATCTTTTACTCCACTTTCAACTACACATTAATATACACTCTCCGCTCTCTCTCCCTCTCCTCTCTCTGATATACATAATGTATGTAAGAAAGTGAGAGACACAGAGAGAGAGAGAGCCTCATCTCAAAAACTACTCTTGTTTTTGCTACAGTGACAAGCTGTACACATGGAATACAAAATGCAACACTCCTCATCATCATCCTTACTACATACTACGTTGGACTGTATGTACCCTGTCGTGGTGTGTGTGTGTGTAAGGAGGAGGAGGAAGATGCATAGAGGCTTCTTATATACAATCTTATTAGTACAAGTACCCTCCGTGAATGCCTTTGCGGATACATTTAGTTGCTCCATGCCGGAGAGAATAATGATGCCTTTGTGCACTCACTACATTCTCAGTAGTCACCATCCTCAAAATGTGTACATATTTATATACATGTTAAATGCTGTGTAATATATTTATGTGTGTCTGGATACAGCCACCAACTTGCCGAGGGCATCTCACGTCCATTCCCTCTCTCTGTCTCTACTCTCAGGTTCATTTAGGTTTGGTTTCTCTCTCTCTCTCTCTTTCTTGGAACATGTATCAGTACACCAAAAAATTCCATGAATACTCACAACCCTATATATAAAACCTCATTGGAAATATCATCAGCAATATAAAATGAATGTACTTGGCCTACACACTCGAATCTGGTTGGCAACCGTAAGATTTTTTCCCACTTGATGTGAGATGCAATTCAATCCTTAGAGGAGTACAGTATGTAGACAAAGAGGAGGGAGAGGGGAACGGAGATGGGGAAGAAAACCACCCTCTCAAACAAGACAACTGCTCTACTTGACTTGAACATCAAAAAACTGTATAGATACACTACGGGGCCAAGTTGGAGTAGAGTAATTCACGCGACCTTTCCCTCACAAAACTCGTAGCAGTAACACCGAAAAGTGAATATTAATAAAAAGTGATGACTTTATTGTGACAAAAGACAAATTCAATAAAAATGCTCACTTATATTTTCAAATGTGCTCATCATTACAATTATTGGGTTGCTCTTTTTAAAGTCTACATATACTACACAAGTTATAGTGTGTAACATGACGTATGCTTTCGTCTCCCATTTCTTTCAAGACAAAATGTACACATACACCGGAGAGAGTCTCTCTCTTTTCTAATCTTCCCAACCTATCTCATCTCATATTATGAATACATGTCTACAAATTCTACTGCACCATGTGTGTGTGTGTTGTTGTTGGGGATAAAAAGATATACAATTTCGACACACACAAGTTCAACCATATATAAAAATCTTCAAGATGAACTATTTTTATTCATGTGCATGCTCATGCTATGCCCATTGGTTTAGATGATGTAATACGGAGGGGGGATCCTCTAGTTAAAATATTGTGGCAGACAAGTGATTCAAGCATATGGAGTCAATATAAAAATGACTCTACAATTTTTTGTCGGCTTTCCCTCTCTAACTCTGTTATCCACTATTGTACTCCCTTCATCTGTCAATATTATACATACATTACTATAGGAAAATACGGACAAAGGAAGAAGAACCACAGAATCGGACAAACAAGTCTCTCTCTCTCTCGGAGTACACACACACAGAGTGTGCTATACATGACATGTGGACGCTGGATGTATTATTTCATATAATCAAGTGTAAGAGAGAGGAGGTTTGAGGAGGAGGGAGGGAGGATAATAATGGTATGAACCAAAAATAAAAATTTGAACAAGGTACAATGAATCTTATCCACTGGTCTCTCCAGTCTCTCTCTACAGCATTAAATTGTGTAGTGTATTCCCAGCATACATACACTATAAAATTGTATTGTGAAGTAGCTTCAGAGTCGGGAAGGTAAAGAAGACAAAGAAAAGAAAGAAGGACGTCGGGCTGACTCTCCTCCGCTTGTGCATAATATAAAAATGCAGTGTGTGGAAGAAAAAGAGGAGGAGGAGGAGAGTGCAATAACAAAGAACATATGTGAAAATGATGTGATACTTTTACGAGGGGGAACATGATCAAGAAAAACTTTTCACTCTCCCTGTCTATTCTTCATATATATCCTAATCTTGTACACATTACACAATTTTCATATAAAACTTCCCTTCCCTCCTCTCCTCCTCTTTTGCATAGTTACTAAAGACTCTGGTTTCAACGTTTCACATTCAAAAGACATTTAACTAGTTTCCTCTCTCCCTCTCCCTTTCTTTCTCTTCTCACTTTACGTTCTACAACTCTTGACTCGGATTGTTGTGTGTGTGTGTGTTGGTTGTATGGATATTGTGAGATTGGTCCTGGTGTATACCAAGGAGCTGGATCCATTAGTAAATACATTTGCATACATTATATATCACCCAACCAAGTAAACAATGTGTCTTGGACTTTTTACACACACACACACACACACACACACACTCACTCCCTCCCTCTTCTCTCAGAAATAAAGTCATGATTACCAATGTACTCTCTTCTCTCTGTGTACATGTACACACTGTGATCAGTCATGAATACAATTGTAGGAGAGAGAGAGGATTTTAGCAGGTGCATCATCATAGCCTAGAGAATTGTAAAAAAATAGTTTTTTTCACATTCAAGAAAAAGGGAATGTTGAACGACGTGAATTGTGGATTTAGCAAGCGAGGCAGAGAGAAGCAGAGCCAAGTAAACCCACATTCAGCATTCCTGCATTAAATACATTGCCATTGAGAGTAAGGCACCTCATAAATTTTGGACTACCCTACACAATAGATACATAGATGAAGAATCTAAACACACATCCATATGCACACTCAGACAAGTTCAAACTTGCACACTTACTCATACACAATTTCTCAGAATTGTAAGGTAGAAAGGAGACAGACAGACAGACAGAGACAGAGAGAGACCGCATCCGCATCGTTTGATAGTAAAATTATTATTATTGCTACTACTACTTATGAGTCATATGGTCATAATGGGCGCACTTCCCCTGTACAGTTTGGTAAATACAAAGAAATATATAGTATACTATAATTCATCGTCATTAAGATGTGCTGTCAAGTCCAAATTGAAATTCAGAAAGGAGGTTTTTCTTTCCAAACTTGTACAGGATTCTTCCTCTGTATTTTACAAAAATTGGGATAAAATGGATACTACACATTGTGTGTGTGTGTACATTTTGCAAAATACCGAATATTTGTCACTCTGACAAATTTCATTTAGTGAGCCTTACTGAAATAATAAATTTCACATTTTTTTTCGCATTTCACAAATCCAGGATAATGACTTGTTTTTTTCTTTATCTCTTCAGATAGTCTGAGATGAGAGAGTGAGAGGGAAAGATGTACAGATACACACATACGACTCACATGATGTGAGTCAAGTGTAGAGCGTCCACAGGTTACAATATTGAAATGCAGTTGAGAGAGAAAGACTTTTGGGTTGTTTGCACTCTGGCAAGGTTGACTGTCAACATGTCGACTCGACATGGGCCTACACACACAAACACTGCATGAGAGTTTGACATTTTTCATATAACCATTAGAGTGAGAATATTCACGTCGAGACATGCCATCCCATATTCCATATCACGGGGAGAAAATGGATGGATGAGTAAGAGACAGAATTTGCCGTTATATTCTTCATGATCCTGGAACATGACAGGAATCCAGAGTATGCATAAGTTTTCTCCTCCTCCACATTCCCAATCTCATCATGTACACGTAAGCATGGAGTTTAGTAAACAAGAAGCAAGCAAGTGTCGTTGACAGAATTCTCTCTCTCCCTCTCTCTTCACAAAATTAAACCTCCAGCTTGGAAATTCCATTGATACTTTTTATGACGAGACAGAGATATGAGAAAAGTGAGGGTGGAGAGAGGGGACAAAAAAGTGGCCCATTAATGTCTCCGAAATTATGACACAGAGTGGAGTGTGTGTAATATGGTTGAGTGTAAATATGAATCCAACATTTATACTACAGATTTTCATCTTCAACATTGCATAATTTGTGCTGTCATTTTTCTCATGATTCCTCCACTCTCTCTCTCTCTCCCTCTCGTACGTGCTCATTGAGGATGAGGGTGTGTGCATGTTGTGTTGTGTGTAGTTAAGAGTGAGTTAAGAGCACGATGATCAAGTCTTACTGCGGTTGTACATTATACATACAATAGTGTGTGTGTGTGGAGGTTGAAGGATGAAGAGTAGTGAGGCGAGTAAATTGTGAGAAGAGAGGGGACACAAGGGACAGGTATTCAGCATTAAAAATCTTCTTTTCTCTCCTTCTCTCTCTCTCTCTCCGTGTTTCTTTCTTTGTGCTCATGTTTGATGAAGGAGGGAGGAGGAAGAGGGGGAGAGAGTATGATGGTTTGGCTGTGCATTTGCCAGGAGCATCAAATTCAGAAGCAGGAAAGTGTCGAGGAGTATATATGAAGAAGATCACAAATCTCGTATGCATGTACAAGGAGAGTACACATTTTATCACGATGGAATGCTGTATTCTTTGAAAATCTCAGAGAGAGAGAGAGAGAGAGGAGGAGGAGGAGAAGCAATAATAGTCTCTACTATGCACCCCACGGGAGCTTCTTCATCTCATCTTCAAAATTCTCCTCCTCCTTCTCCTCCCCGTCTTGTTGTTGAATTAAAACCAAGGAGCAAAACTGAATAATACTCAAACACGTTTTTCCTCTCTTTCTCTGACTCTCTTTTGAATGTGTGTGTCGTAGTATTCTTAGTGAATGAAGTAGATGTAGAGAGAGATGAGGAGACAGCCAGAGAGAGAGAGAGAGAGAGAAGGTACAAACCACAAATATCCACACAAATGTATTTATTAGTCCTATCTCCATCCACATAAATGGACTCCAGCCCAATCTACATTTTTATGTGTACACACTCTGCTGCTGTTGCTCGTAAAAAAAGAGAGAAAAAAACGTAATGCTATTTACTCTTGAATGGGAAACACATGAACAATGTATGTAGCTTGTGTGTGTCAAGATATATTTGAACATGTACACACAAGTATGTTGAATAAAAATTAATAATAGTAGACACACACACACACAAAAGTTTTTATCTCCCACCACTTGTTACCACAGCTAAAAGGTCAGGTTAATGAAGAGAACAAAAATTATGTGTGTATGTGTGTGTGTGCATAAAAATGTGGGCATGCGTTCACATTGTAAAATATATATGATTGTCTGTATGCTACTATGTACTACGTAATTCATGAAAAAAACTTCTTTTTCTCCGTCCTCGGACACAGACACGGACTGAGGACTTTGTTAGACAGTTGGCTACAAGTTTCATGGAATGGTTTGAGACAGAGACTGTGTGTACTTATTCAGTGTTCATGACTCGAATTATTATTGCACAGGAGGAGGAGAGAAGGATAGAAGAAGAAGGACGGAGGAAGAGGGGAAAGGAAGGTGGTTATAATATAACAAAAAATATTATCAAATACACTTAGGCTCAACTCTTTACCACCTCTGCTCGCTGAATGTTAAGATTGACCTGTAATCCCAATTAGTATTCAGGTGGACAGACCCACACACACTCAACTTGGAAAAAGTAACAACAGCAACCTGCAGTCCATGTCTATCTATCCCTTCATGCAAACTTATAAAAACTTTCTCAAAATTTTCTCAAAGCTCCTACATCCTGTCCACCACTTGTCTCTCTTTTCTCCCTCTCTCTTTCTATCTCCTTGAGTGAAAAGAGGAGTTGACTGGGAGGACTAAGTTGACTGTGGAACAATTTAAACTTGTGTGGAGTAAACCAACCTGTGCTTCAACACAAAGGTGAAAAGAAGGAAGTGTGTGTGTGTGTGTGGAAAAAAACAATTCAATTCCAGCCAATAAAATTGAACACACACACACACAACATGGAATAGGTAGAGAGAGGAAGCTCATAAATAAAATCCCCTCCAGTCTCTCTCTCTCTCATCTGGATACAAGATTGGAACATGTGAGAAAAAAACAACCTGGAAATTAATCGTAACATAAACTTTTGCTCCTGGCAAAGAACCAGAGTTTATATGAACAAGAGGAGAGAAAAAAGGCAGAAGCAGCTTTTAAAAATTCATTCAAAATAAAATAACCAACCCAATTGATACAAAGTGAGGAAGACTTTACATGGGGCTGTAGGCGAGAAAAAAGTCAGAAAATTATGGAGAGTACATAAAAGTCAGGAAAATGGGGAGGAAGACAAAAAAAAGATTTTCCCTCTTCCCAAAGGTTCTCATGAAATCCACTTTTAACAATTGTAAATCTCTGAGAGGAGGGAAGGAGAAAATAGTGTGGAAAATGAATTCTTCTTCGTTTACTTCATCTTCGTCTTTTGAAGGTGTTGTTATGTATTGACAAATGTAAAATGGAGTGTACAAGAAAAGGAACAAAAAAAGGTACATCAAGTGTCTCCTCCTCCTTCACCTTCTCCCCTATTCTGTGTCCCCTTTTTTCTGACTACATAAACTAATTCCGAGTATGTAAATTAAAGGTGACATTTCCAAGAGAGCGGAGAACATTATAGGTATAATGCTCCTTTTGTTGAGTTGTGTGTGTGTTGTATAAAGGCTAGTGTGTAAATACAAGAGGAGAGAGAAACGACAATGATGATGGCGACGACAAGAAGAACGACCATGGAGCTGTAGTGCATATAGGAGGAGGAGGAGGAGACGAAGAAGAAGAAGAAAGTGAGAGGGAAACTAAGTATTTATTTACAATTGGACTTTGGTGGTTCCCTGACTAAGGAGACTTTGTTATGGTAAAATTCTTCTCTCCCTCTCTGTCCTATAGAACAGAGAGAGAGTCTTCCATTTCTATTAGAAGGGACATGACCGACTATCATCATGAGTACTTGAACTAGTCTCCGAGGCCCCTCATTTCATTATTACATTTCTTTGTCGTCGTCCCCTTCCTTCTCGTTTCTAATAGTTTTCTATAGAGGGAATTTTCCAGAAAAAACAGCATGACAGGGCATTCTGCCTTCTCCTCCTCCTCCTCCTCCAACATTGAATTACATGTGTAGAGTGGATATAGAGAGAAATTGGGTACATTCAAATGCCAGTATATTGTTTCAAAAAAAATTTCCGGGTAGGTAACACAAGCCCATTGTACTGTGTACACATTTTGTATTGTCCTTCAGGGTAGTGGTTGAGATTTTTGGTGTGTAAAAATCCGTATTATATGCTCTTCCATGAATGCTCATACCATGAAGGTATAACTGTGCATTACACATATATACATGTATATCGACAGATAATTTCCCTCTACCTTGTATATGACATAATATACATAATATGTCACAACGACTCGGCTCTCCCAGCCGAGCCACACAAATAAGCCCTGACATTTCGGTACATCCTCTTACATACTGACGCACTGTAGGAGGAAGCCCAAGCAACACACACACAGGCAAGACTAAATGAAATGAAATCACTATCCATCACTTCATTCCTTGGGTAGACAGGCGGACCATCCCATTTTAAAATACGTGAGCATACATATTACATATACATGTACGTGTGTTATTTTTTCCTTTTCACAGTGGCATTTTGCATTGATACACCTGCTAGATAGACCCTCGTTCAAAATCCTCCTCAACATACATACTACATACACATTTTTTACAACTTGTACAATAGACATTCAAAAATACAGTCGGAGAGATAGGGAGAGAGCATCCTTAACTTGGACCTCTACTTTCCAAATGACGTACATACGGAGTAACACGGACATTCTTCTTCATTTTATTTACTACCTTTTACACTTCAGACACAGACACATGTACTCGCTACTACTACTAGTACAACCACCACGGCAGCATACTGAGGGAAAAGTGTAAAGGAGGCTGAGATTCATGCGTAAAGAGCAAGTGTAGAGGATTTTACAGGTCTCAGTCTCTAGAACGATGGTCCATGGTTCTGGAGGAGGCAACCTGTGCTCTTGTCAGTACAATTCAGTTCATTTTATTTCATCTCTTCCCCTTCCAAGACGGAGACGACGAAAGAGAGAGAGAAAGAGCAGAGGAGACGGTGGGTGAGGGATAGCCCACAAACCTTTTATATTTTTTTTCCTCTTCCCCATTCTCTCTCTCTCTTTCTCTCTGACCGTACATCGCCATTAAGAAAGAAAGGACCTAGTTTTCATAGACAAAACATTGTTATGAAACCCCATGGCGTCTGGCTCCAGCAACACTCTGGATGCACTCATTTTACACCACCTCTTTCCTTCTCCTCTTCCTCCTCCTCTTCCAGTCTCTTCTCATATTTACTCTACATACAGTCACTGGATGTGTGTGGACACCACATCATACCTATTTGAGGGTAATAGCAACTTTCCTAGAGGACCCAGTCCTTCTCTTTCTCTGCCCACGTCACGCTGACACAAATGTGGAAAGATCCTCACGCGAAAAAGATGGACTAGATTTGTACACACACACGCACACAATAATATGTTATTTTGAAAATAGGCAAAAACCATGAGCGATGACGATGACGATCCGGAGTACAAGACCATCAATTTTGCGTAGGCTTGTCCCCCTTCTCTTCCTCCTACTTGTAGTACACACTCTGAAGTACTTAAAAGAAAGATTAGTTTAGTTTTCTACCAAAAATATTCTTTCCTCTCTTCTTCCAGTCCCACTGAATCTTAATGGCTATGTTTCCTTATCTAGCAGTGCAACCTAACCAGAAAGAAACCATTTCACTCCTCCCCAGTCAAACAGTCGTAGAGTCCAGAAGAGTAAACCTTAAAATACAGTAGGATTCGATACGTAAAGTACCATCCCTCAATTTTCGGAACTTTACAAGTCTAACTGTACAATACTCATTCAATAAGGGTACAGTGAGTGTGTGTGTGTCCGCCACGGTTCATACAGTAAATACAAGAAGGAGAGAGAGAACCAAGAGTTTTTACTCTGGTCCTTTCATTTATAACCAGAAGGGAGTATCATCACACACTGCTCTTTTGTACACACACACAAGTAGGTATGTAGGGATGTAGTATCGTAGGTCACACACAATACGGCACTGAAGTGGAGGGAGGAGGGAGAGAGAGTGTGTATTATAATATAGGAGTTCATCCATCCATTCTGACTGACTGAGGTTTTGACATGAACCTTGTGCTTCTTCCCTTTTATGACAGCCCCTATATAGAGTTACGCTAAACACTTTAACATTTATTTTTCACTTTACTTCATCTCCTCCTCCCTCCTCCTCAAGTCACTTTACACTTTACACGCAGCCTCGGAAGGGTAGACGAAAAAAAAGACGAAAAGACCCATTCCATTCTCAAAGAATCAAAGAAGGAGGGGGAGGAGGAGTGGACTTTTTGCGTTCCTTTTACGACCCACATTATATACTGTACTTGTACATTGTACATGTGTCTGCAGCCTCCAAAAGGTCCCTTTCATTCGTGATTTTTAACATGTAATGTACATAGTCCCTCCACACACTTGTCATCCTGCCCGGACAGCAGAGCAGAAGGGAGAGGGAGAGACAAGTTGGGAAAAAGCTTCAGAGTGATACTCTAACTGTCTATAAACCTAACTCTGGAGACTCCACACACACACACACAAACTAATGTGTTTTGTGTGTACTTATACAAATTACTTATAACCATCACCCACGGTCATATATTGTACATGTGTGTGTGTTGGAATCTGAAACGCTGAATCTAGGAGTAGATTTCAGTAGATGGTCATGTTGTCGGCACATACACACACAGAACGTTTTTGGTTGGATGGTCATATCCTGATGTGTGGATACAATTTTGATTGTGTGTATTTCCACGAAATACTCTCTCTCACTCCACTCCGTACAGTATGTGAAAACCACGGGCTATATATACCCTACATTCTGCATTCGTTTAAAGCGGAGAGAGAGAGAGAGAAATCGACGCAGACCAACAAGCCCAGGGGATTTTTTTCAGGAGGAGGACAAGAATCCGTCTGTCCATGACATGCTAGCCGCCAGTTCACAGGACACACACATACACACAGTACAGGACAGTAGAGAGTTGGTTTTATTGGAAATGCCAGGAATACCTTGTTCCTTACATTCTCCTCCTGTTCTTGACTACATACTGTCAAAATCAAAATAAATGTCTTTTTCCCTATCAGCTCCTTCTTCTCTTTCTATCTACAGATATTCCTCTCTCTCTCTAGGATTCCCTACCTTTACCTAGACAATACATGACTCTTTGCAAGTTGAGTCACAGCCACTCCACACACATTTCATATTAAAAAGTTCATGGTCGTTCCTTTTTCGCCACATGCAATTTGGAAAAAAGGGATGGCTGTAAAAGAGTAATATGAGGAGTCGCATCATAGACACACACACATCCTCCACCTACAGTAATGTGATGTTAGATATGGACAAACAACATGTGAAGCAGCAGGTGAAACTTCCATCCATGCTTTTTCCAACTTTATGATAATTATTATGTAAAGAGAGAGAAAGATAAAGAGAGAGGGAGGGGGGATTCTAGGAATTCTTGTTTTGTACATCAAAATACAGAGTTTCAAAACTCGCAAAATATCCCTCTCAATTTCAATCTCCCCCCTCTCCCCCTCTCTCTCCATCAAAAGAAAAACCTGAGTTGTCAGTCAATTTTTTGAAGGCTTCATTCCAGTCAACAAGAGAACAGAGTCACATTTGTATGTGACTTTGGATCACGAGGATTGATTTCACTAATCACAACTACATTCCTCTTAACATTCAGTATAAATCTTTCCAATAAATTGACATTCTTTAAGTGGAATTTTGTAAATGAAATGAAAATATGACTCTTAGCCTTGGCTAACTTGAACTAGGTTTAGATTCCCCCCTCCACACACACACACAAATACATTTGAGATGATGATTATTGACTACCATCCTCCCCACAAATTTATGTTTGAAAATGAAGGAGGTCCATTCAATTTTTTTCTGTCTTAATATCTCCACGATACCGCGTATCATACCAAAGTTGTTTCCTCCTCCTTCTCTCTCCCTGTGTGTGTATGTATTGTGTATTTCGATGGAAAAAACAAGAGAGAGAGAGATATCATTTACAATTTCCTCATGCATGGGCACGTCTCCATTTTATCGATTCAGGATTAAAGTCAGTAAGACAGCCTTTTCCTCTTTTTCCACCCAACTTCTACTCATCTTCTCTCTCTTTGTGTGTGTGTGTGTGTACCTGGTATACCTAATGCAATCCTCCTTAATGCCATCCTAGGGACCTGACCTATCTCCTCTCCTTCTATCGTAAGAAACGTTTTACGTGTGTGTGTACTCCTGCTCTGAACCTGTAAAATTAATGTCTGAAGATGAGAAGAATATTTCTCTCTCTCTCTCTCTCTCTCTTATCCTCCTCCTCTCTCTCTCTCCATTGATGATAATGAATGGTGCAGAGTTGTGCAGGATAATTTTTCTTGATAGAAAAATTTAACAATAGTCATTAGCTATGCAAAACCTGTGAGCTCAGAGCTGGGAGCCTTTGACTTCTCTCCCTCGTTCCAGGTTTATCCTTTATCATTTTTTTCAAACCATCCCATCATTCCATATGGAATTCCCATGTAGATTTCTACACACACACTACAAATTTTGTGTACCCACTCTTCTCTCTGTTTACCTGTTTATACTTTACTTCGTACGTAAATGTGTTCTACTACTTGGACCCCGTCAGCTGTGGAATGAACAAGTGGAACGCAAAACCTTTTATTAAGGCTTTGGATCTTTCACATTTTTATAAATTCATTTACTCTGCATCTCACCCCTATAAGTATAGAGAGGAGGAGAGGAGAAAAAATAGTCGTCATGAGGATCACGATCAGTGATGATCAGAATTGACGATCAAAAAAAATTGTGTTCCTCACTGGGATGATACTCAATCTATAGAAAATGAATGGACCATCATAATTCTCCTGTAATGTACAACACACACACAACAGACATTGGAAGAGTCATAGTTAAAAACGATGAGAGATAAAACAAGAGAGATGAGCTCATTACGCTGCTGGGGGTGGCTGAGAAAACCTACTGATTATTTCACATTAAATTTATAATCCTGGGCAGAATCACTTGCCTTTCTTACATACACACACACACACACTGGCAGACAAACAGTGTGCGTCATAGGGACGATGGGCTCCGCACATTTATTTTCTAATGATATATATATACACACACAATAATTACGGCCTTATACATGTATGAGATAGTGAACAGGAAATCAGATGTAGATTAGAGAAAAAGTGGAGGGGAGAGGGGGAGTATTGTGGGGAATGGTGTATGTATGTAAATATAGATAAACATTTATTGTACTCTAGGAGACGGAGACGGAGAGAGAGAGAGAGAGAGAGAGGAGAGAGAGGGAGATGTGCAGTGGAATCGTAGGTTGCAATTTATTTTTTAAATACAATATTATAATAGGGAATGGTTGGACATGGAAAAGGTACACTGGGGAGAGAAGAGGAGTCAAGTTGTAGACAACTGGGTAGTGGTAGTGGTGGTTGGTGTGAGGGTCACAACAAGTGCTCCGTGTAAACTCCTTGAAAAGTGAAGTAAAGGTGAGTCAACCGAAGGTGTAGTGAGTAGTAGTAGTGTAAATTCTTGACTGCCTTTTTTCTTAATATGTAATGTTTGTGAGTGTATGGAGATCCACACATTTGTGTCTCATCAATCGCAAATGGAGACTGTGAGTGTGTGTGGAGTCATATAAGTATGATAATATATTGGGTATTAAGTGGAGAACAAGTTCAGGGGTTCAGCGAACTCGTTTGTTCACTTTTTTTTAAATTTTGGTGTATACAGCAGATAAGGTCGAGTCCTTGAGACATTCCTTCTCAACATTCAATCGTTTTTATTCTACATAATACATACACCCATATACGAGTCCACACTGCATTGCATACATTCTTACATGTATGCACAACTCATTTACGTCCAGCCTTGTCTCTACTCATCCTCAACAAACAACACACATACACACATTGTACAGACAGTCGTGTAGATAACACTCCGTATTTTGTAAACTCTGCATACACACAACACAACACAAGCACACACACACTCGTCGATTTTATTACAAATTCGAACGAGTCCAGTTTTTTTCTGTGTTCTTCTCTAAACTTCAATTGTATAATATATATTGTGTGTGTGTGTGCACGGCCAGTCTTGAGAACTCTTCACATATGTATATTCAAGTGCAAGCACGGAACAAGTCAAAGTGGTCAAGGAGTAGAGAGAGAGAAAGAGAGAGAGAGAAGTTGTCGTAGAAATTGCGGACACAGCCAGTTTTTTTCCCGTATCTGAGAGTGAGTGTGTGTGTCTCTCTCTCTGTATTCTCTCATTATTAGTGGATCCGAGTTTTGTGGTTGCAAGTCCAATCATTCCTTCCTCTATGTGTTGTATAATATTTAATACACATCTACATGGTTTACTTGACAGCAGCTGTCTTTCTCTTACCCTTGTCTCACACCCTGTAATGCATCACCTGGAAGGAGAGTGTGAGTGAGTGTGTGTTACAACTACAACTCCCAAACAACAGTCTTACTCCCTGTACTCTCTTTCTCTCTCTGGCTTAATGACTTAATGAATACATAAAAATCAATACATATTATGTGAAGGACAATTATTAAATTTGTTACAAATTTCCCCTTGTGGTCATACTTCACTTTGTACAGTCAAATTCCTTTCATTTTGAATTCCTCCAAGAAATTCACACACACACACTCACTCATACAAGGAATGATTTGTGAGCTCAGTTCATCCGCTGACTCTTATTATTAATTATCATGGTGGAAGGAAATTTACTATTGAATAATATGGTTCAGAAGGATCAAGCTGATTAAAATTTGTTAGGAAATTTTTTTCCCCTTACTCCTCGTTTCATTTTAACAAATTATTTAACTGTGAACTGTCAGTCCTTTGAGGGGAATAAGAGAAAGACAGACTGTGCATGTGATTACATAATTTGTGGAGGGTGAAACACACCTCGTTGTGTATGTGTGTGTGTGTGTAGAGGGAGAAAAGGAAATGTAACAAAGAAGTGTGATTAATTACAATAATGATTATTCTCGTATGATTACAGGGAAGAGATGTGTGTACAGAGGGAAAGAATTCTGCAGGATATACAGTGTACATTGTGTATCGTTAGAAAAATTAATTAAATGGATCTGCTGGAAGGGAAGGAGAGAAGAGAAGAGGGAGGGAGGGAGATTGTGAGCAATTTGACAAATACGGAAATTTAATTTCTTTCTGCACAACACAACCATCTCTGTGCCTGTGTCTCCGTTCATTTTCTGAACAAGTCTGCAATTGAAGGTGTGGCAAGTTACATGGAGATTGACTCAATGGTTTGAAATCAAAATTGAAGCCATGACCATGACAAAAAAAACTTGATCTTGTATAATATGAGTGTGTGCAGTCAAGCTATTAAATCTTTTGCACTTAAGATAGAAGTCATGAGGGATGGATTTTTTTTGAAGCACGATTTTTCTTCGCGACTCTCGATCCAATCCTACAAGTTCCAAGTGTTGTAACCCACACACACACACAAACACACGTATCCTTGCAGTATGCAAGTTCAATATCATGGTGTGTGTACGCTTTTGGGCACCCACAAGAAAAAAAGTAAAAAACCCAATTCAGAGTGTGATTAATGTTGCATACGCAGCTGTCACCAGCAAAATAGTCTCAAATACACAAAGCAAATGTAACACTTTATATAATATATATAAAATTTTTTTGTAAAAAAGCACATGTTGCGGTTGAATGCCTGTAGAGTGTCTCATAACATACAGAGAAGAGAAGAGAAAGCGGACAAAACTAACAGATGTTTCCAACAATGTCACTTGTTCCACACACTCACTCACACTCTCCTTCACACACCCTACCAGTATAAAGATGAGTCAATTTTCACTCTCGTCTTCATTTGTCTATCCCACTCTGTCATGTGAGATAGTAGTAGTTATTAGACCAAGCTCAGCTCTTATTTCAATTGTAAATTAATAACCGAAGCATCATCATCATCACCGCTCCAATTTCACACACACACACACACCACCTCCACCCTTTCTGTCAATATCTACAATACGCACGTTTTGACTCACTCCTGTGTGAGTGTGCGTGTACAGCTACACTCTGTTGACGTGCACTCACAAAAAATGAAGTGTATGAAGCAATATGAAATGAAGAAAGTAAATAAGGTTCAAGGTCGGTAATACTCTCTTACGATTAATAAGGAGCAAAACTTTGTCATGTGACCGTACGATGATTTTTCCTTATACATCCTATGTATGTACATCATGGATGAAAGTGGAAATACGCTCACAACTCTTTGATCATCCTTTTTGATGGAGTCATCATTTTTTTGGACAGTGCAATGCATTCAAGACTGTTATCTTTTCCTTCATCACTTTCACTATTTGTGTGTACTAAAAAAATAATTTTCACAAGGCTTGCATGATCATTGGCAATTCTTGAATCTTAAATGTTGTCAAAATTAGATTACAAAAGTAAAAAGATGGTCTCAAGTTCAAAGGGTATCTTTGCATAAGATACTCTATAAATAAAACACATAAACCATGCAAAAATCCTTCCTATTCCCTGTCTCTCTCTTACTCTCTCTTGACTTAAGACTCTTGAAATCTTTTTCTTGTTCAAATAAAGCACAGTGCAAGTGAACCTCCTGTTGACCTCAAACTTGACTAGTTTGTGCGTGCCTGTAACGATGATGACCTGTGCTTGTATTACTGTATACTACTAAAAATAAGTTACAGTTCCCTACAGTAGAGAGAGATGTACAATAAAGTTTCAAAATGCGGTCAAGGTTCAAAATTCTCCGATAAAATTGTGCACTCAAAAGTTACAGAAAACATTGACACACGCATACAATCTGAAGAAATTTGAAAGAGAGAAAGACAAAAGTAATCTCAAATCAATTAAAATTAATCCTCTTTCCTCCAACTTTTCCATGTACACTCTCTCTCTCAGATCCAAAGAAGAAAGAGAGATAAAAATATATGGTCCTCTGTGTCAACACAAGGGAAAGGGAGGAGGTGAAAAGAAAGGTTTTGTAGATTTTCTCTCGCATAAAATCATATAGTCACACTGTCAATCTGAAATTTGTAGAGAGAAAGAGAAAGAGAGAGAAAATAAAAATGTTCCCAAGGTTTCTCTCATTTTTTCTCACTTTGAAATCCAATCATTTTGCCCTCCTCCCCTCTTCTTTCTCTTCTCCCTGCCTAACTTATCAAAGGCAAGTCTTAAGGCTTGATGATAAGGACTCTGAATCCTTTCTCTCGTGACAAGCCCTACTCCAAAACCCCTCCATTATAGCCTGGCCAAAGGTGTACTAAAAATCTCCCCTCTTTTCCTCCTCCTTCTCCTTCACCTTTTGTTTTGACACTTTTAAGGAAAAAAAGTCTATAGCCATTGTGTATTGTCTCACCCTCTTCCTCCTTTCTCCCTATCGTAAGTTCAAAACCTTTGACAAAGCTTCTTAAGTATGAACCTTGTTGCATGAATCGTGGACCCTGAACATGATTTTGATTCAGATTTTTTCCCCTCTGTGCTATTTCAATGGAGAAAGAGAGAGAGAAAGAGAGAGGTTCAGACCTTGTTGCCTTTCTTTTATTTTGAAAAAAAAGAAAAGAAACTTTCTGAACGACTTATTCTGGTCGGCACGGAAATGCTTAGTCAAGTTCTTTGCGTGTTCCGAGTAGCCTGAGAGAAAGAGACCCGGACTTTTTTTTTACTACAAACTATAATAAGTGTTGTATGTATATTTCTACATTGAGACGAGTTGAGTTCTATGCAGTTTGTGAACTATGATTCAAAAAAATATAAAAATGATTTCAAGTTACCCCCATCCAAACATTTACCTTCATACTTCTCACTGCCATGGCCACACAATTCCATAGACATTTCCGCCCCATTTTTTTTTCTCTCTCTCTCTCTCTCTCTATCCGCACACAAACACTCAATCCCTTTCACGACTGTACTATGAGAGAAAGTAAAATGTGAAATTCTCTGTGCAAAAAAATCAATATACACAAGGAAACTTGGAAATACAACTCACACACACACACATCCCATACTTGAGCAGGGAGTTTGTAACATCACATTTTATACTCTACTTTCCAGACACACACACACACAAACTCTTCATACCACATGCGGGATCATTGGATTCTATACTATTGCCTCAATGGGGTCGTCTGTGCGTTGAATTTAATTTGTAGCCAATGTGTGTGTGTTTGTGTGTTTTTATTTCTTTCGTCTACACACAAGCAGAGACAAGAGAAACTTTACACAGAACAGAGCGAGAGACACACACACTGGTAGCGGAGGAAACAGGAATACTGTCTTTGTGAGGAGAAGGACGTGAAGAGAAAGAAAATAAATAAGATTTTAAAAGTGCAGGAGACTCTGTTGAGCCGAATGTACGGAGATAAAGAGAGAGAACCCGGGGTCTGTCATGATGCTCATCGTCAGTTCTAATAAAATGAGTAATACACTCCTCTCTCGGTTGTTTGCGAGAGTCTCTCTAGACTTTAAACAAAGCCGAAGGCTGTTCTTACTTCACTGCCTGTCTTCCCCCTCCGCTGTCTCTGTTTCCAATATTTTCCATCTCCGTTTACCGAAGTTGGAGTGAGTCAAGAAAACTCTGCTCTACAATATGTTGTAGCATAAAAGAGAGTAAAAAAGAGTGAAAGAGGAGGATCCTCCGAAAGAAGATTGATACACAGTTGTGTGACTCTGACTTCCGTCAAGGTTGTACACGTTGTACGTTGTGTGTGCATTTATGTAGTGTAGTCTAACTTGGATATTGCACATTGCATTGTCCTTGCACTCTCTCTCTCTGTCCACACACAAATTCGTTTCAGGCTCTTTGTGTGGATACCGGAAAAGTGGGAATTTGTGACCCGGTTTTACATTTTCAGTGTTTTAAAAATACAATCCTGATTGTACTTTCCCTTCTAAGTCTAAATTTTGGAAATTTAATCTTAGAACTCTTAAGGAGAATAAATGAAGAAGGGTTGCAGTTAATGCGTGGATATTTTCTCGTTTTTTACGGTACCTTTTCTCTTTTCAATTCTTTCACTCTCTCTGTGTCTGGCTTAGGGGTGGATTCCCTTCGACGCTGTCCGAAGGAACATGAGAAATCCATACACATATAGCTCGTGGTAGACATAAGCCAGCGCATAGGAAAAGACGAGGGAGATAGGGAGAGCCAGGAGCTACAACACACAACTCGTTTTAAGTCACGTACTTCATTTAGTCCACGTATCTTGTAGCCTTCTCCCGTACTTTTCGAAATTAAATATCACCTCATGATCACCGTTAACTGTTATGTGTAAACTTTTGTAACTGAATTTAAATCGAAACCTGGCGTACTATTGTACATCCCACTTTGATCTGGTTCTTATCCTAAAATTTCTACACTCTAACAAAATGCCCGATTGCATTAGGATGTAATACGGTGTATGTACAATTTTTTTGGTCATACAGTTCTTACACACGCTGTAAATGTGTATGTGTGCAACAGCAGCTGCTACTCTATTTTGGCCTGGAGAAGTGGAGAAGACAGGAGCACATAATTACACAAGATTCCATTACATCCTCCTATTAATTTTGCTTATGCAAGTCCCATTCTTTCTTTTACTTTTTATATATAATTTCAGAAGCCATCAATTTGTCTCATGGCCAGATCTAAGGTCAGTTTTTCTAGTCGCTCTTGTACAACGCCAAAATGTCACATGAGACAACGTGTGTACACGAAAGGAAAGTCGAAATAAGTTCACACACTAAGGGGAAAGGTATTGAGGTTGGATAAATTTTGAAGAGAATTCTTGAAAAAACAACTTTTGAATGCATGGTCGGTTGAAGAGAAGATGAAGAATTTTGTATGATGGAAAAGACAAATTCAAGCAAAAAAAAGAGAAAGTTGATGCAACAAGTAGCAATATCTTGAAGCACAATTCTAAATCCACTTCTACGTGAAAAACTTATTCGATTGAGATTATTCAGATACTTCTGGAATAAGTGATGAATTGTGTGTGTGTGGCGGATCCTCAAATTTATTGTAGGTGGGTGAAAGTTATTGACATTTTGTATTCTTTTTTTTACAAAACTAACTTTGGCCGCTCCCACACATCCCTTTCGCTGTATGAATATTAGAATTCTTTGTTGTTGTGGAGTGAAGCTTTGTAAAAAGAAACTTTTACCTTTCGATTGGATTGATAGGGAGTTGACACACTTACAAAATGTTTGGGTGAAAAGAATATATTGTTGGAGGGAAAAATTGAAAAAGATGACGAGAGATGAAGAAAGAATTTCAAAGTCGTGGAATTGAGATTAGTTACATCTGAAATCTGGAGGAGTAAATAATACAAATGTGACTTTCTCCAGTGTACTCAACAACTCAGGCAAAATTGTCAGCCACTGTACCATATGGCTTTCTTTGAAAGATGACGGGATACCAAAGTGTTGCTCAACAAAGAACAGAACTTTCATCTGGATGAGTCAGGTGCGAAGTATGGGAGGAGTTGGAGAATGGAGAACCGGAGATGGAATTCTTGTTGGAGTGCCCGGGGCGGACTCTTCATCAAAATGTCAACTGCCATGGCATTTAATAAAGGACTTTGTTTAACATAAAATGACATTATTATTATATACCATTTCATAGTCTAACTTTTTCAGCCCCATCTTGATTTTACACAATACCTTTATTGTATATATCTATACTAGTGATGTACCAACTACATATTTTACTGAATTAAATAAATCCAGGAATTTTATATGCAGTCAGTCACTGATTCTCCAGACACACAAACAATATTGAGACCTTGACTCAATTAAAAACCAAAATAGACTCAGTGTGTCAACAGAACATTTCATTTTTTCTACCCATATTGCATAGGACACAAAGTCACTCATTTATCGGTACAATTGTCATGAAAATCATATTACTTGACTTGAATCATACGGCTAATGAGCCGAATGTTGTTGTGTGTAATTAAAAAACTCATAAAAACAATAAGTGAAAGTTAGATGAATACTGAGGGGTGGTGAGTACAAAAGAAATAATAGGTCTTTTGTATATTGCATTGTAGATGCAAAGCCATTACACAGTACATTGGACAAAGAGTATTGCGTGGAGTACATCACAGTTTATCAAAGCCTAAAGTTGACAGAAGTGAGAAGGTGGGGGCGAAAAGTTTTTTTTTACCAAAAACTTTGAGGGGAAATAAACTGCTTTCACTATGGAGAAAGTTGAGCAAAAAGTGAAGATGGAGGGAGAGATGGCAAAAGCTTTGTACAATTTTTTGAAAATTGTGTACGTCGTCAATAACGAGGAGGAGGACAAATCAGGAACAAAGTGATATCCATACACGATGGAGTCTTCAGCTGACATGCGATGCACGAGACAGAGGGAACGAAGGACGACATAGTCATATACATATTTGTGTATAATATTCAAAGTGGTTTAAATGTATGCTTTTGTGCACGAGTTTGTGTGACAGCTTAGCGTGGGAAAAGGAAACTACAGTATGCTTTCACCAGACATCCGATATACAATGAATGGTGGGTAGAAACGTGAAAGACGGGAACTGTTACACCTTGTCTGTGTGTGTGTGTTTGTGATGACAGTTCTCAATTGAAATCCCATACTCTTGATTCTTCAGCCCACATTGCTTTGTAATTGGAAGAAAGGTAGAGAGATATACAGAGAGAGAGGTGGAGAAAGTACAAAGGAAGCACCATGTTTATGACATTACTGTAGTAAATCCTGTAGACAAAATTGTCTCGGATATTTGTAGACAGACATTTATATATAATTAATAGTGAGGAAAGACATTTTGGAACCAACTTTTAATGAAGAAGGATATATTTTACAAAATTTTGTCCTTCCTTCCTGGTTCCTCTCTCTTCATCTCCGTTTTTACGTTTCTTTATGAGAATGGGTGTGTATATTTTTTCAAAGATAAAAGTGTATTTGTGTGTGTGTGATGGTAAGGGATTTCCCTTCAAAGCTGGAAGTATGAATAATAATGTGAAATCTCTATAGATACCTAGTGGAGATTTCCTCCATGATGTAACCCAGACAACATTCTTTTCATCATCCATCCTTTTCATCTCCCTTCCTTTCTCTCACACAAACAAACACACACAGACCACAGTCACAACAAAACCATATTTTCAAATCACACAGATGTGATCTAGAGAGAGAGAGAAAGCTCTAGAAAGGGAAAGATGCCTGATGTGAAACGGCAGGACGGAGGCGGTTCAAACAAGTGCTTTTTTAAATGGCCAAAAATACCCACTCACTTTCTCTTTGTGTTTGTGTGTGTGTGTGTCGTTTGTATTTTTCCCTTGGCTCAATTTTCCAAAAGTCTTTTCATCGTCAATGAGTGGAGAGTCCTTGTGTGTCCAGTCAACCATCATTTGAAGTCAAAGAGTGAAAGAAGAGAGAGAGAGAAAGGAGGGGAAGAGAAGAGAAATTAATACATTTGAGTGAACAGCCAAGGCTGGACGTGAGTGTCAGATGGAATGCTCTAATTGTTGTTCTCTGTCACATGCCCCAAAACACACACGCACACAATACCCAGAAATCAGAGACTCTCGAGTCGTCATGGCTCCATTGGCTGTATTACACAAGTCTAAATTACAGCCTAAATCCATGTAAATCGGTCTGTGGGTTTGTTCTACACTACATGCAAAATCTTTTTTGCACACACAAACACATAATCCTGGATCCAGGACAGCACGACATGAATGCAAGTGGGCGAGCGGGAAACAAACTCACATTCTGAATAGGAACACCAAAACAGAACTTCGTGCACAGATCCAGTATTAACAGAAGCATGTCTTCATCGAGAAAGTCAAAAGGGACGAGAGTGGTGACTATATATTTCGCCTTTTCCCTCGACTTTCAATTCGTCCCATAGTCCACACACACGTCATGTTCAGCAAGAAAAGGGTAAGGCTGTGTGTGTGTGGCTGGTCATAATTGAGGGAAAATGAAAATGTAAAAAAATAATCAAAATCCTGGAGGAATTCTGCTTATCAGAATGTATGGCCATAAATACATGTAAGTGTGTGTGATGGATTTCGTGACCTTCTCTGGAAAAGAGGAGGGAGTGTTTGGAAAAGATAAATGAACAAGTACAAGGCAGGGAACTTTCACTCAAAGTGAAAGCGGCTTCTGTACAACGCAATATATGCAGAAACTCCCTCTGTATTAAGAGTCAGTCACGAGAGTTACAGTGCTCCAAAGATAATTTCTACTTTTAAATGACAGGTAAATGAAACGATTACGCCATATCTGTCTGCATTTAGTAGACGGGGACGTGTGTGTGTAGCATATCATGTAATATGTTACACGTATTCAAAACTAGTGCAATCACGTAATTTATTTCCAAAATTAGTTGGATCTTTCCAGTACACTTATTTATGTTGTCCTGTGAAACTAGCGGCTCTGAATAGTTTAAATGTATTTAAAGGTTTGAAAAGGATCTTAAAATGCTTTAATTTCATTTATCCAGGAATTTTTAGAGACAGCTTTCATGAAGTAATTTTCTAAAGAAAGTTTGAATATTATCGAACATGGAGATTCGCATTAAATTTCGCCTGACTGGAAATGTGACCAAAAGTACGCGAGGTTCTGACTCATAATTCAGATTTTAAAAAGTATACATTTATGGAAATAATGCTGACCTTTCTGAAAAGGAGATATGGCCACACACTATAACTTGCATAATATTTGGGAGTAGGGTACAGTAAACGACCCATATTTTCTCTCCCCATTCATTATACAAAGTTTGCACGTCCTGTTTGAACGAGTTTGGGAGTTGTGACACAAATTGACTCTCGACGAACAAGAGGGACAGAGAGAAAGCATTGGATTTGAGCAAGAGCTCTCATTGTCCTGTAGAGCTTTCCTCAGTTTGACACCGGCTTTTGTGTCCTCAAATAAACTGCGCGAGTAATCCTCCATTACAAACTCACTCATAAATTATGCAGTTGAACGTACAAAAATACAACACACACACACACATAAAGGACTGAAGTATGTATAGTCAATACATTTCCAAGTTATGAACATGTTCTACCTCAATTTGCATACCCCCTCTTCCTTCTTTCCCACTTCCCCCTTCTGTTGTGTTTCGTGTGTGTGTGTACCAAGTGGAAGGATTGTGTAACAGACAATTTACGACTTTGCACAATACCTTTCTCTGGTAGTGGTTCGGCATGATATGAGAGGGCAAAAAATTTTGTTTTTAATATTTCTATTCAATCTAAACAAAGTTGTACGGTTGGTAATTGTGAACTGAAAAGTTATCCACACTGTGAGAGAAAACACAAAAAAATGAATGGTTTACTTCAAAATCAATTTTGATTTTAAATAAAAATAAACTTTACTTTCTCCACCTTTCACCGCCAAAAGAAATGAGAAGGGAAAACAAGTTACTTCTCTACTCGACACTTTCCAATTTGTTGCTTCATTCTCCCAGAAAAATTGCATCATTTTCACTTTTTCACAGAAGTCACAATGACACAAAATATGAAGTTAATTAACTTTTTCAAATGTACAAATACGGGTAAATGTCAATTAACATTTTTTTTGAAAAAAATGTAAACTTCATACTTCCAATCCATTCTAATTAACTCAGTGAATTGTACACAACTCAAAAACTTTACCCTACATTGGATCTGAACCAATGTCTTGTTTTTCAGGTTCCACCTCCTCAAAAAAACTTTATCTCAAAAAAGGGCACTTCACATCCAAAGCTACAAAAGTACTTGACAGTCGTTGTGAAAAGTGGTAAAGGTTCAAAATTCCTCTTTCCCTCTCACTCTTTTTCCTCAAATTCATGGACAGAAATTTCCATATTACATTACATGGGGTTAGATATGTTTCCCCAAAGGGCAATTCAATCATTCATATCTTTTGTGAGAGAGAGTTTGTGTGTGTGTGTGAGGGTGAGTGTGTATGTGGAAAATCAATGGAAAGGTGCGGTCCACCTACTCCTACTTTCCCCTCCTACAAAAGATTCATTAGAAATTTTCTCATTCGTTTTAATTACAAGGTGAAACGTAGAAATTTGAGCACCAGTCTTCTCTCTTGGAACTAACAATAAGGCAAGGGTACACAGCACACACACACACACACATCCCAGTTGAGGAGTCAAGTGTATAATTTTCATGGGCTACCCAGAGTGATGTGATCCTCCTAACAAATACCCCAGCCACACATCCACATCCACCCACACACACATGACACGAGATCTCTGTTGAGGCTCAGCACATTGACAGACTATCCCTCTACTCGTGCACATCTATTCTACGACACACACACAAAATGCATAGTAGATAGTAGGAGAAGAGCCGTCCATTTTCATTCTAAACTTTTGTGTGTTATCGTGAGGGCGGCGTAAATGTAGTGTAAAGTGTAAAACTGAATCGCTTTACGTCGACAGCCCTTCAAGTCTCAAGTCTTCCCATGGCATGGCATTCAGATGGGGAAAAAAGCAAACTGAACTGCAATGGAGGCCGAGGAAAGGAGGAGAAGGAAAGAGAGTGAAGAATAGAAGAATCTCACTCATGAACCATTTTATGAGACTCCTCTACACAAACACACACACTCCGAATAACCCTGTGGAACGTTTCAAGCTCAATTGAATGGTTGTTTGTGTACATATATATATATATACGTGTGTGTGTGTTTATGTGTGGAGACAATTCCAAGCCAAGAAACACTGACAAGAGGATTGTGTGTGACGTACGTCGTTTCAGCTGTAGCCCATCCCGTCCTGAAATGTTCTGTCTCTCTCTCTTCTCCTCGGCTCGTCTTCTGTAAACACTCTAGAAGTCCAAAATATACTCATTGACTCCTTTACCTTCCCTTATCCTCGGGTACATGTGGCTGGCTGTGTGGAGAGAGAGAAAGAGAGGATTGCTCCAAGTCGACTCTCCACATTTATTTTTATATTCCCTTCTCCTCCTCCTATATAAGTAGTAGTGGAGTAGTGGCTCCTCATACACAATTCTCTCTACGTTCCTCTATTAGTATTATGGCCTGAGAAAGGAATTCCCAGTGGGATTTCAAAGCACATATGGGAGTACATAAAGACTGTAATTTTCTATTAGAACGTTGCCAATTCAACATTCAACCTTATCCAGCGTGGAAACCCTCCTCCTCTTCTTTCTCCCTCTCTCTCTCTTGCACACTCAACTAAACGTTTTGTGTGGTGTGTGTGTGTGGATGTGTGGAAAAGGGAATATTTTAAGTCGACTTTATATAGATTTTATTATATTCATGAAGTATGATTAGATATATCCAGTTCAAAGTTTACCTCCTCTCATTCTCTTCTCTCTACAGCTCAGATGCTTTTTTTATTCCTTCTTCAAGAGTTTTCCAACTCTCTCAAAAATGTAGTGCATAACTGAGAGAGAGGTTATAGGAGGGAGAAAGAGGGAGAGTAGGAGAGCAAATAAAATTCAGAGAGTCGACATAATGTCACAAAAAATTGCTCAAAATCCTAACGATAATTGCTCTGAACGCGTCGTCACTAACCCTTCAGCTTGTTATATTAACTGCTTATTGATATTGGCTCCACTGAATTGTTTCCTAAGAGAGAGAGAAGAAGAATTAAATTACGGAATTTGAGTACCGCAAATATTTAAATTTAGACATTTTTCAACTCCTTCCCTCCTTCGTCTTATCTGTGTTTGGAGAAGAGAATAAAAATTTCGGCGAAACCCCCTCGATTCCTGTTACTCTAAACTGTTGAAGGAATGTCGTTTTGTATGCATATGTCTCTTTATATGTACAAACAAATGTACATACGGATATTGATTAAAGACAGAAACACACACACACACACAAGTACTCATGGACGATTTAATGGCACATAAATATCTATGTCTCACCCAAAACAGTCCTGACCCTCTTTACAGTCTTCACAGTCTTGAGAGACTAGGGCCCCACAGCAATTGCAGTCTGGCACACTGTCTCTAATTTGATCCTGACTACACGAAATTTGAGGTAGGGAAAAGGATGAAATTTGGAGTAGAGAGGATGAAATTTGGGGGACACCTTAGAATATGCACCTC